>BOPN01000960.1:302500-307500 GCA_017312705.2 Penaeus japonicus
GGAGGGGGGAGTGAGGATGATGCAAGGTGCGAAGGAGGAAGGTGAGGTGATGGTGACTTTTTTTTTTTTTTTTTTTTTTTTGGGGGGGGGGTGTTATGTGGATGTAGAGGTGGAGGAGGTTGGTGAGGTGATGGTGAGGAGGTGGATGGATGAGGAGGAAGACGAGAGCGAGGAGGAGAGGAAAAAGGAAGGAGGGGGAGGAGGAGGAGGAGGGGAAAACGGAGGAAGAGGAGGAGGAAGGGAAAACGGAGGAGGAGGAGGCGGAGAAGGGGAAAACGGAGGAAGAGGAGAAGGAGGGGAAAACGGAGGAAGAGGAGGAGGAGGGGAAAACGGAGGAAGAGGAGGGGAAAACGGAGGAGGAGAAGGAAGACGATAATGAGGGGGGCGAGACCCAGGAGGAAGGAAACGGAGGAGGTAGAGAAGGAAGAGAGAGGGTGAAGTGCAATCAAAAGAGAGCGAGGGAAGAGGGAGAAAGACGAGGGAAGGAAGAAGAGAAAGGAGGGGGAAGAGGAGGATAAGGAGAGGAAGGAAGAGGACGATGCGGACAGAGATGCCAGGATGATGAGAAGGAGGAGGAGAATATGGTTTAAGGAGGAGGAAAAAAAGGAGGAGGATTAATCTGGGGATAAAGAACCGACGATTGATGATTCGTGATTATGATGATGCTGGCGCTAATGATCTCATTGCTGATGTTGACATTTGCAATGACCAGATTGTGATGGCGGTGACGATGAGGTTACTGGAAGCAAAGTAAACGATTATGACACCGTAATAGAATACTTCCCCCCTCACATATACACACATTTATAAATATCATACATTTGATTATAATAATAAGGATATCCGTGACCCCACAGACAAACACGAAATAATAATGATAATAATGATAATAATAATGATACTAGTGACCCTCTAGACACACAAATTAATAAAATCATGATACTAATGATACTTATCATAATATCAATGACCCCCCCCCCCCTACATTTAAAAAAAAACATGATCAATAATAATGATATGGATAATGCAATAATAAGATAACACAGGTTAAGTAAGATATAGGACTAACCCCCCCTCCCTCCTTATAAATAATCATAATGATAGTAGTAATGATACCAGTGATACCATAACAATGAAAAAGACGACAATAATAACACCAATATTAACACAAAAGACCAGGCTGGATCAGGAATATAAGACAACTAACCCCCCCCCCCACCCCCCACCCACCACCGACCCACCCAACCACCGACCCACCGACCCACCCCCACCCTCCCTTCCATTCCACACCCCTCAAAAAAAAAAAATCATAATGATAGTAATGGTGAGTAATGATACCAGCACTTCAACACGCCACCCTCCCCCTCTCCCCCTCCCCCTCTCCCCTAGGTATCCACGCCATGTTGTATTGCACCGGATCTAAAAATATCACAGATAAGAAAGGTAATGATAAGCGTGGTCGATAACTGTGAGACTCCTGTGCGCGTGAGGACTAGCAGATGGCGGCGTTGGCCAGAGTTTCTGATCCTTCTGAAATGCTTTTTGAAATTAGAAAACTTCTGGTCTGGAGGGGGGTTTGCCCCTCGTTTCTCTTTCTCTCTCTCTCTCTCTCTCTATCTCTTCCTCTCTTCCTCTCTTCCTCTCTCTTTCTCTCTATCTATCTATCTATCTATCTATCTCTTTCTCTCATTCTCGTTCTCTTTCTCTATCTTTCTTTCTCTCATTCTTTTTCTCTTTCTCTATCTTTCTTTCTCTCTTTCTCTCCCTCTCTCTCTCTCTCTCTCTCTCTCTCTCTCTCTCTCTCTCTCTCTCTCTCTCTCTCTCTCTCTCTCTCTCTCTCTCTCTCTATCTATCTATCTCTCCTTCTCTCCCTCTCTTTCTCTGTCAATGTCTCTCTTTCTCTCTATCTCTGTCCTTCTGTCTGTTTGTCTGTCTCTCTCTCTTATATTTACATAAGTCTGTACAATAATAAGTGTGAATTATGCCATCACCTATTGTTCTGATTGTTAAAAAAATGAATTAGTTGAAGAGAAGCGTAAAAAAAGGATAGGGAATTCTTTGCTATTGAATTTACTTTCAAGCGATCTGTTCTTGTACTTATTTTTGAGAAAGATTTTTGGAATAGCTATTCCCTTTTCTCTCGTTTTTACTTTTCTGTCTGTCTGTCCACCTGTCCACCTCTCCTTCTCTCTTTTTCTACTCTCTCTCTCTCTCTCTCTCTCTCTCTTTCTTTCTCTCCCCATTTTATGTCTATTTTCTATCTATTCATAATTATCCGAGTATATATTTTCTCTACATTCCACCCTCTCTATCTCCATCAATCTCTCTTTCCTTCATTTATTCGCTTCCACCTCCTCCCTCCCCCCCTCTCCTCCCCTCCTCCACCTACACCGCCCTCATTGCTAACCTTCTTCTACCACCCCCTCCCTGACAACTCTCCCCCACCCCTCCCTGACCCACTAGCCCCTCCCCCCTCCCCCATCCCCTCTGTTCTCCTTCCTCTCCCTCTACCCTCCTAGCCCCCCCCCACCCGTCCCGCCGTCCCGAGTGCCAGGCAGTGCCACCGGCCATCACAGGCACGACCTCTCTCTGTCTAAAGAGGAAAAAAAACTCTCTCTCTCTCTATTTATCTATCTTTCTATCTCTCTCTCCTCCTTCAGTCTACATATCTATCTTAATGTTCGTAATACATCCACTTCAAGAAACAAAAAAAACGTTCAAAATAAACCTAGTTTATTTGTTGAAGTTATTTTGCCTAAAGCGATGCAAGTTTCTAGTTTAAAAATACGGTTTTCTCCTTTTTTCTTTTTCTTTTTCTTTTTTAAAATTACATCGAGGGCTGGAGGCGACAGGGAAATAAATGATGGAGGAAATTGTGAGATTATCATGATGTAATCAGTGACCGGCCGCAAAAGAGAGGGAAGGAAGGGACGGTGAAGGAGGGAGGGAGTAAGGGAGAGGGGAGGGAGGGAGTATGGCAGAGAGGGAGGGAGTATGTTAGAGAGGACAGGAGGGAAGGAGGGAGGGAAGGGAGAAGATAGGAAGGAATATAGGGGAGTGAAAGAGAGAGAGAGAGAGGGAAGGAAGGAGGGAGGGAGAGAGAGAGAGAGAGAGAGAGAGAGAGAGAGAGAGAGAGAGAGAGAGAGAGAGAGGAACTATAAAGAAACAAAAGGAGAAGCATTGATTGGGAGAGAGAGAGATAGATAGGAGGGGGGGAGGAGAAGCAGACCAGTATGCACAAAGGCATACGGATGCAGAGGCAAGGCATAGGGACATAGGGGAGGAGGAAGGCGAATCCCTCATTATAAAAAAAAAGAAAAACTCCCTCAAATTTCACCACTGCAAAAGTTTGCAAATTGCTCCGAGTTCATCTCTCCAACAACCCCCCCCCCCCCCCACTTCCCCACCCACCTGATTCTCTTCTTCTCGAACCCTCAACCTAATTTCCCAACCCTCAACCCTATCTCCCCCTACCCTTTTCAACCCTATCTCCCCCTACCCCTCAACCCCATCTCCCTCCCTACCCCTCAACCCCACCTCCCTCCCTCATACGTACCCCCTATACCCTCCCCCTCCCCTACCCCTCAACCCCACCTCCCACACCCCACAATTCCCTAGTCGTGTAACCGCAGTCGGGTGACTTGATTAGGATAATTACAGATATCCAGTGAAACGACTCCACGGCGCAAATTACACCAGTATCCTTCTAGGTTCCTATGTTGCACTTCCAAAAAAAAATGTTATTCCAGACGACAAGGAAAATTGAGAGTTCGACTAAATTACAAAAGAGAAAAGAAGGAGGAAAGAATGAAGGAGAAAGAGGAAAAACAAAGAAAGAAAGAAGAAAAAAGAGAAAAAAAGGACAAAAAAGGGTTTTCACATCAAGAAAACATTGAAGTTAAGGTCTTCCTATATTGCACTATGAAATTTAAGGAAAAAACAACAATAAGGATAATTGGGATCAGATTTTCCTATATTGCACTCGAGATTAAAGAAAAGAAAGGGAAGCTTTTAAGGCAATCCGTAAGATCAAAATTAAGTTACTGCACGAAAATTAAACAAATAAATCAATCAATAAAAGAAAAGAACAAATAATTCAAGACAGTATAGAAAGTTAGAATTAAGTTTCTCAAGACAAAAAGAAATAGTGTATTTAAGGAAATTTATATTAAAGTCTTCCTATATTGCACTTGCAACTAAAATAGATCGGAGTAATATGGATGATCAGACTTAAGGCTTTCGAGTTCGTTGCACAGAACATAAGGAGATATATAGACCGATGGACAGAGGAGCAGAGAGACAGACAGATAAACAGAGAGTTAGATAGATAGAAATAGATATCCATACAAAGAGATAGACACACTGATAGATAGATAGAGAGATAAAGAGAAAGAGAAAGTAAGAACAGACAATAAGAGAAGGTAAGAGAGAAGGTAAGGCGGAGAAATGATAACCAATTAATTTCTTTTCGAGGTAATTCCATGCCGATATCACGATTGCCGGATGCACAACGCTCCGAAAATTGCATTAGTTGGATTATATTGGTTGGGTGCAATTGGTCTAATGAAATAAAAACTGATCCTATCCCGTGTCTGTTTACGGTCGATCAGGGAGTGTACATATTGTAGTCGTTATCGTGATCGAATGTGGCGCAATGATAACGCTTTACGTAATACGTTTGTGTATGTGTGGGTGAGGGTGTGGGTGTGGGTGTGGGTGTGGGTGTAGGTGTGGGTGTAGGTGTGGGTGAGGGTGTAGGACTGTAGGTGTGGGTGAGGGTGTAGGTGTGGGTGAGGGTGTAGGTGTGGGTGAGGGTGTAGGTGTGGGTGAGGGTGTGGGTGAGGGTGTAGGTGTGGGTGAGGGTGTAGGTGAGGGTGTGGGTGTAGGTGTGGGTGAGGGTGAGGGTGTGGGTGATGGTGAGGGTAAGGGTGAGAGTGTGGGTTTGGGTGAGGGTGTGGGTGTTGGTGAGCAAGAGGGGAGACAGGCGGGGGGAGGGGGTG
>BOPN01000960.1:312500-315000 GCA_017312705.2 Penaeus japonicus
TAGTGCGTCTGCATTTCCGTGTTTTCGTCTGTATGTGTGGATGGGTGGGTGTATATATATATTTGCGTTTGTATAAACAAACAGGAACATAAGCAAGTAGATCAAGAAAAAGACAAATAAACACATATACAAACAGATATATAGGCACATAAATCAACCTGAACAGACATAACCAGGTTGCGTAATGCTTATCAAATCATAATCCCCAAAGCAGGCCAAGATATTCAACCGAAACCCGAACAGGTACACTGACCTCTGGCCTTCAGCTGGATGTAATTAGTATAATAACCGCTGCGGTCTAAAGGCATTCTGCCGGGAAACTGCTTGGACGAGTAAAAAAAAAAAAAAAAATAACGGCTCCTGTTCACGAAATGAAAATGATTCCGGCAAACAATCATTGAAGAACATAATTTAATTTATCCCAACTTGCCACAGGTCATAGATGTGTATATCTATTTCGATATAATTGGGTTTTGGTGTATTTTCTTATTTAAAAGATTAAAGGTATCATCATTAAATCCATTGACACAACAACAACAACAACGGAGACGTCACTCTGTAAGCTAAAGCAGATGGTTCCAAATAAGGACTCTAGTACAGGTTTATCACACGGGGGAAAAATTCACCCATTCCCTTTGGTAAAACCTAAGATCTTTGTATTTTTCAGGGCCTGGTAAACCCTGGCTCTCCTATTTTCCGGGACAGGAGAATCGGAAGAACAAGGAAATTCCAATAGTTTGGAAGTTTAAACACTTTTCTTTGGTAATTTCGAGTTCGAGAGATATTTTATATCTTAGACAAATCTATGAGCGGCGGTTTTATTAAAAGGGAGTTTACTTGAGAAAACCTGTACCTGAATATAAGGAAAGCCAGTTCCACGGGGATTTTTTGCCTTTGTGATTAAAGGTTACAATGAATGAACTTCGCAGGCTCTCATTTCGACTTTTGTTTATCAGCAGCCCAACTTCGGCGAATAAAATGCAACATATTCTCCAAAATGTTACATCGTTTTTTGTTTTTTTTGTTTTTTTGTTTTTTTTGTTGTTGTTTTTTCGAAGTGTATTCTGGAGTCTCCCTTATTAGCAAAGTAGAACAGATTCAGTGAGCTTTAAGACTTCAAATACCTTCGTTAAAGTCCCTAAAACAGGACATTCATTTATTACTTAGGCATAGTATTTATTGTTATATTTAGCTTTTTTCTTTCTCTTTTCCGTCGTTCGTTTAATTCAAGGGTAGTGCGAAATGGCGTGTGAGGTAAAGGAATCTTATCATTTTTCCTTTTTCTTCAGACGTGCTAATAGATAATGCCTCCACTTTTTAGTTAGGTTATGTTTAGCGTTTATATCTTTCTTTCTTTTTTTTGTTCTCTTATCACCCTTCACCCTTCTCCTACCCCATTGTTGTTATTACATTATCATTAGTATCATCATCATCTTCACCATCATCATCATTATCATCCTCACTATCATCATCGTTTATCAGGCGTTTATATGTTTGTTTTTTTTCTCTCTCTCTCTCTCTTTTCTTATCACTGTTCACTCTTTTCCTCCCCATTGTTATTATCATATTATCCTTATCATTAACATTATTATTATCATCACAATCATCCTCATCTTTATCATTATCAACATTACCATTATCTTTATCATAATTGTTGTTGGTTATATTGTCATTATAAAGTTTATCATTATCATTATTATCAATGTCACATTACTTTTACCATTACCATTATTATCATTATTGTCATTATCATTATTATCAGAATCATTATTACTAACATCATTACACTACATATCATTACCGTTACTAATACTTTTATCATTATATCATCATGAACATTATTTTAATTACTGTCACTACTATCATCTTTATTATTATTTCCATCATTATCATTAACATTATCACCATCACCATCAATATCATCGCCACTGCCATTATCATCAGTATTATAATAATCATCATCATTAAAATCATAATCAATAAAAGTTCCATTATAATTTCATCATCATTACAATCACAATCAATAAAAGTACATTTATAATCTCATCATCACCTACATGACACACGTAGTACCAAACATACCATTGATCCCGACATGATACCCATTAAGAAATGTTCACCCCATGTCAGGTTCAGAAATAGCTTTGTTTACATTCCAGCAAGCGGAAAAAGCGACAGGAGATGACATCGATAGAAGAGGAAAATAATCTGGAGGCTGAGGCTATCGACAAATCTTTAGGCCTATGGGAATCTTCGTCGATGCTTAGGCCAGGTTTTTCATCGCATTTCTTTTTTTCTTTTTCTTTTTTTAATTAAACTTGATCAATGGTGATTAAGATTAAAAATGTATGCCGTGGTATCAGACTGCACAATGATTGAATAATGATTGTTCTCAAGGACAGTGTTTTCCTTCTAGTGTTGCTCTTATTAGTATCATTGTTAGTATCATAATTATTATTTATCATATTTTTTGTCATTTTGTCATGATCAGTATCATTAT
>BOPN01000960.1:320000-322500 GCA_017312705.2 Penaeus japonicus
TCACTATAATCATTATCGTTATCATTATTATTACTACCATCAATGTTTATTTTTTTCATTTTTTTCATTCTTTTTCTTCTCCTTCTTCTCCTTCTCCTTCTCCACCTTCTTCTTCTTCTTCTTCTTCTTCTTCTTCTTCTTCTTCTTCTTCTTCTTCTTCTTCTTCCTCCTCCTCCTCCTCCTCCTCCTCCTCCTCCTCCTCCTTCTTCTTCTTCTTCTTCTTCTCCTCCTCCTCCTCCTCCTCCTCCTCCTCCTCCTCCTCCTCCTCCTTCTCCTCCTCCAAACTACATTCCGAGAGTCCATCACGTACACACTTTCTTACTTCAGCATCCATGATTAACAAACAGCATCCTTTCCCGTCAGATGCTATTAACTGATTCTTCGCCTTTGCTGAGATAAACCTTATGATCCTGTATAATTATCTTAATCAACACGATCTTCATTAGCGCTTGTTGAATGTCCGCCCGTTAATGCAGGTCTTCAGAGCAAGCAAAATGTCATTCGTATCTTTTTTTCCCCATTAGTTGCCAAGATTAGTAAGCATCAAATGGCAGTCACATGTAAGGGAGAATCCTCAGGTAAATTCACTCTGATTTAGATCTTCAATTTGGATTTAATTTTGGTGTAGGCGCGGTTTGGGAAAGAAAGGAAGGGAGCGGGAAGGTGAAAGGTAATGTAAACACCTGGCATAAACTAGTATAAAATTTGGAAGGTATTATCCGAATCTTTGTTTATATAAAGCTTAATGAATAAATATGAGTGGTCAGTTATTATTCGTACTGACAGAAAACTCACGTGGCACAAAGGTAAACGATTAAAATTACAAGAAAATTACAAGAGCTAATATGTATATGTATATGTATATGTATATGTTATATGTATATGTATATGTATATATATATATATATGTATATGTATATGTATATGTATATATATATATATATATATATATATATATATATATATATATATATATACATACATACATATATATATATATATATATATATATATATATATATATATATATATATATATATATATATATGCATATATACATACATACATATATACACACATACATACTTTCGCTTTCCCTTTCCCTTTCCTTTCCCTTTCCCTCGCCATCCCTCTCCTCCCTTCCTCTCCTCCCTCCCTCTCCTCCCTCCCTCTCCTCCCTTCCTCTCCTCCTCCTCCTCCTCCCTTCCTCTCCTCCTCCCTCTCCCACCTTGTCCCCCCCTTTCCCTCCCTCTCCCTCTCCCTCTCCCTCTCCCTCTCCCTCTCCCTCTCCCTCTCCCTCTCCCTCTCCCTCTCCCTCTCCCTCTCTCTCTCCCTTTCCCCTTCCCTCTCCCTCTCACACTCACACTTACACTCCGATTCCCATTCCTACTCCCTTTCCTTTTCCCTCTCCTTCTCCCTCTCTCTCCCTCTGCTTCTCCCTCTCTCTCCCTCCCCCTCCCCCTCCCCCTCTCCCTCTCTCTCTCCCTCTCCCTCTCTACTTCTCACCCTCTCCCCCTCTATCTCTCTAACCCTCTCCCTTCCCCTTTACCTTTACCCTTACCTTTACCTTTACCTTTCTCTCTCCCTCTCCCTCTCGCACTCCTTCTTTCTCTCTCCCTCTCTCGCCTTATTTGAGAAAGTAGTTGGTACTAATTTACTCTTCCCCCTGGAGCTAGCCATCCTAACATTAATAAAGATAATGCGCACGCTCGTCTGTGTGTGTGTGTGTGTGTGTGTGTGTGTGTGTGTGTGTGTGTGTGTGTGTGTGTGTGTGTGTGTGTGTGTTTGTGTTTTCGTGTGTCTATGTATGAGTGTCTGTGAACATACCCCTACACCCATTTTCATATCAAACTTTGTGTTCTATGCTTCCCTTTGAAGTATTTTTTCATTCATTTCCATTGCTCCTTTCCAGACTCCTTTACCCCCTCCTCCTTACCATCCCCTCCCCTCCCCTCCCCTCACCCTCCCCATTCCCATCTTCTATAAACCCAAGAATAGCGTCACCCTACATGCACCCCCCCCCCCTTTCTCCTTTCTCCTCCCCCCTCCTTTCTTCACCCCCTCTCCTTCCACCCCCTCTTCGTCCTTCCATTTACTCCTCCCAACTTCTTTGATTTTTTTTTTCGAATTTTTTTTTCATTCATTGTTTCATATCTTTTGTTTTAGAGAAATTCTGAGATCGTTGCCTGAGGCTGATGTCGAGAGGGGAGGGCCTGCTTTGTCATGCCAGACTATGCTTTTTGTCTTATTTATTTACCTATTTAGCTATATGTCTATCATGTTTTTATATCTATCTATATCTGTCTATCTATCGATCTATATATTCATGAATTTATCTGTTTATTTGTTTTTTCTTTAGCTCTGTATCCAGTCTTTCTCTTTCCTACCTCTCTCCTCTCCTCTCCTTTCCTCTTCTCTTCTCTTCTCTTCTCTTCTCTTCTCTTCTCTTCTCTTCTCTTCTCTTCTCTTCTCTTCTCTTCTCTTCTCTTCTCTTCTCTTC
>BOPN01000960.1:339741-342241 GCA_017312705.2 Penaeus japonicus
AAAAATATGTAATATCAATAAAGTAATGATAAACAGTAAAAAATATAATCAGATTACAAATAACAGTTATGGTAATGACATGAAAAAGTAATGACGAAATGTGATGAAAAAAAAAAAAAAAATTGTACCCAAAGATCATGTCAATTCTTCTGACCGCAATAACAGAGCATAATTACGAAAGTTCTCCTCACACGAGAGTTGTTCCTACTGCGGTTCTCTCCTCCTAAACATATCGCCAAACAATCTGAACTTTTGAACATTTGCATAAGTTTCCCCTTCCTCTTCTCGTTTAGAAAATGGAAAAAAGGCGAGGGTGTGTATATTTTCTTTACTATCCCTTCCCCCTCACCCTGTTTTCTATGTCATATACCAGGTAACGATTTATTTTTAGCTTCCATGTTTGTAAAAAAAAGAAAAAAGAAAGAACAAGGTGGAGAGTCGGACATGTTTTGTAAAACTTTCTTATTTTTTCTATCCAGTGATGTGAAGTTTAGTTCCGAAGCGCATTTATTGTTCTAGATTTATATTATAGGATACAATCCACTATATAGTATGAAATAAATATACATATGTATATACATACAGACACACACACACACACACACACACACACACACACATACACATATACTGTGTGTATATATATATATATATATATATATATATATATATATATATATATATATATATATATATATATATATATATATATAATTAAATGGCTTGACAAATAGACAAATAGATAGAATGGAATATAGCATAATGCATACTTACACACCTATAGACACATATATACCAGCACACATATACATAAATACGTACACACGCACGAACACACACAAACACACACGCCCCCCCCCCTACTTGTTGATATTGCAGAAATTCTGCATTGCATGATAAAAGCAGTTGTCACTCTTTCCTTAATTGTCTCTAGTAGTGTAGTGGATAACACGACCGCCTTATAATCGGTAGACTCAGGTTCGATCCCCGACGGAGGCCAATGTATATATATATAAAATATATATACACTTTTGCCTGTTCCTCGGAGACGATTTTTTATTTGTTTCTATTATTTGGCAAAAAAAAAGAAAAAAAATAGACATAAGAATAGGATCCTAGTGTTGATAAAAAAATACGTGATGGAAATTACCAGATAGGAATGACACGTGCTTCCGATCATGCAAAGCCCAAATACTCTTCAAAATCGTCAGAATGAAAATTCAAGACATCGGTGAAATGATTGTCCCTTCTCCTTAATCCAATCTAAATTAACAAGGATAATGATAAGGGTAATTAAGGATAATATCAATAATGAAGATAATCATACCAGCATTACCATCTGCACCTCTAAGTATGTCCTCTTTTGCGACAAATTTCTACCGCTTCCCAGCGTTCATACCAGACCATTCATAATCATCTGACGAAACTGTGGCGAGACTGTCATTATCAATAGTTCTCATTAGCTGCTAACAAATGAAACACTTCGCTTACGGTGCAAGGATCAAAACCCAAGGCTTATGAATCGTACATTTCCGTTCCAGGACTCCAAAGGGACGATTGCACTTACTGATGAACTGCTACCAAATAGACGTTGCTACGTAAAGTCATGCTTAAACATTCACACACACACACACACATACACACATATATGTATATATATATATATATATATATATATATATATATATATATATATATATATATATATATATTTATATATATATATATATATATATATATATATATATATATATATATATATATATATATATATATATATATATATATATATAAAAACTTCCATTTCCAATTCCTTTGTCATTCCCGCAAAACAGATGCAAACGTTTACCAAACTTTTTCAAAGCAAAAAGAAAAAGGAAAAAAGGTAGATTGGCAGACAAACCGACCTTCGTTACTTCGTATTGTGACTCACACAGTACATACCTTGACGTAAACGGTGGGGGAGGGCCTGGGATGGGAGAGAGGGAGGAAGAAAAAAGGCGGGGTGGAGGAGGGGGAGGAGGAGAGAGAGAGAGAGAGAGAGAGAGAGAGAGAGAGAGAGAGAGAGAGAGAGAGAGAGAGAGAGAGAGAGAGAGAGAGAGAGAGAGAGAGAGAGAGAGAGAGAGAGAGAGAGAGAGAGATAGGAAGAGTCAAAGAGAGAAATGAGGAGAGGAGAAGAAGATGAAAAAGAAGAGGAAGAGACAGCACTAAATCTCCTCAAAGGTACTGAAGAGAGCCTCTCCCGCCGCCCACCTAAAGATATTTACATGTAGACACGCCCATACGCCCATGTCGCCACGCCCATCCCCTTCTCCCCCAAACACCCACACCTCTCACCCCCCCTCTGCCTCCCCTCCCCTCCCCTCCCCTCCCCCTCCGTGGTCTGAGCGGGCGGCGTGCGGGGTCGCCTCCAACCACAATATAGTCATCAAGCCCGTGATCAGATTGTCACCGTGAACAATCACTCCTGATGCTGCATTGAAGCCTCGTCTTTCCCTCT
>BOPN01000960.1:359741-364741 GCA_017312705.2 Penaeus japonicus
CTATTCTTTGCATTATTATGGTAATGATAATGGTAGTAATAGCAATAATCATTATGATAATAATGATGATAATAACACTGACAGTGATAAAAATAATGAGAGTAAAAATGAGGATGACAATGATAATCATATGATAATGATATTAGTATTGAGAATCATGATGATCATGATAATAATAATGATAACAATGATAATAACAATGATGATAATGATAATGATGATAATGATAATGAAGATAATGATAATGATGATAATGACAATGATGATAATGATAATGATGATAATGATAATGATGATAATGATAATGAGGATAATGATAATGATGATAATGATAATGAGGATAATGATAATTAGGATAATGATATAAATGATAATAACAATGTTGATAATGATAATGATGATAATGATAATGATGTTAAGGATTATGATAATGATGATAATGATAATGATGATAATGACAATGATGAGGATAATAATTATAATGAAAAAAATGATGATAACAATAATGATAGATAATGAAAAAGATAAATTATGATAAATTATATTAAAAATGACAATAATGATAGAAGTAGTAGTATTGATAATGATAATGATAATAATATTTAAGACAATGATGGTGAAAGTAATATTGATAAGGGTAATAGTAATGACGATATTAGTAATGATAATAACAAGGATAATGATACTAATGGCAGTGATATAATGATGACGGTTATTATAATGATAAGAGTAATAAGGATAATAATAATGGTAATAATGATAATAATCCTGATGATAATAATGATAATGATACTATTACTATTACCACTAATAATGATAATGATGACGAGGAAGACGAAGAAAGAAGAAGGAAAAGAAGATGATGATGATGATGATGATGATGATTTTGATGATGAAAAAACAACAACAACAACAACAACAACAACAAAATGAGAGGAAGACGGAGAGGAAGAGGAAATAGAATAATAATAATAAGAAGAGGATGAGGAGGTGGAAGAGGGAAAGCAGCAGTCGGAAGAAGAAGAAGATAAAGAAACTCAAAGAACAGAAAACGGAGACGAAGGAGGAAGACAATAAACATTGGAAAGACGATTATATTGAAGAATTAACTTAAAGAAAAGAGAAGAGAAGAAGTCAGAAAAAACGGGTTTATGACGTTTGTGTCAAGGCTGTTCCCTTGACGGGCTTCTGACACAGCTGATCGCGGCTTTGGCGGAATACAAGGTGATTTTGTCTATAAGAGCCGGCATTAAGACAGGTGACGCCAGTGATTTTGAGGGGCTGAATCTCTTTCTGTGTTTTGGTTCTTGTTTACATGCAGACAGACATGCAAGTATCTTTCTATTCATCTGTCTGTATATCCATTGTGTGTTTGTGTGTGTTTTGTGTCTGTGTGTGTGTTTTATGTTTGGTGGTTGTGTGTTTTGTTGTTGTATGAGTATATATATATGTTTGTGTGTGTGTTTATTTGTGTATTTGTGTGCACGCGTACGCGCATGTGTGTTTGTGCGCGTCTGGTTGTTTTTGTGTGTATGTGTACGTTTGTGTGTGTGAGCGTGTATGTGTTTATGTGTGTGTGAATATATATACATATATATATATATATATATATATATATACATATATATATGTATGTATGTATATATATGTGATGGTATTAAGATGTGTCTCTACTACTACGTTTGTGTAAATTGTATATATCCCAAATACTAACACTAATTTGTGTGATGGGCAAAACGGGTCCAGTCGCTGGCACCCGAATATGTGGCGAGCAGAGAGTGATCTAATTCCCACACATAATATATAAAGGGATTACGTGAAACACGGTAGCGAAAACATTAACAATATATTATAAATCAAGATATATATATAACATTATTTACAAGGGAGGCACGATATATATATATGCAAGGGGGAAGCTAAGCCTATCGCAAAGCTAATAATACCTGAGCTAAAGATATATCAATAACCCTAATATAAACACAACACTAAGGAAAACGTGCCTTTGCAAATCTATGCCAGTATTACAGCTTACAAGTTAATTAATTTTTGATGCATTCAGCACCAACGAAGATAATCAGCATTATTCTCAAAACAAAGGCAATAACACACTATGCTCATAAATATGTATGAGCTAAATATCACCCTGTTTGAGCCCTGCCTATGTAGAGGCAGTTGCACGAATAGATGCACAGATGGATCAATAGGTGGAAAAACTGGATAGATTGAGAGGTAGATGGATATACACATAATCATGTATGTGTGTGTGTGTGTATATATATATATATATATATATATATATATATATATATATATATATATATATATATATATATATATATATATATATATATTTATATATGCATATATATATATATATATATATATATATATATATATATATATTACACATATATATATATATATATATATATATATATATATATATATATATATATATATATATATATATGTATATATGTTTATTTATTTATTTATATATGCATATATATATATATATATATATATATATATATATATATATATATATATATATATATATATATATATATATGTGTATGTGTGTATATATATATATATATATATATATATATATATATATATATATATATATATATATATATATATATATATATTCACACACACACACACACACACACACACACACACACACACACACACAAAGAGAGAGAGAGAGAGAGAGAGAGAGAAAGAGAGAGAGAAAGAAAAGAGTGAGAGGCGGAAAGAGTGAGAGGCGGAAAGAGAGAGAGAGAGAGAGAGAGAGAGAGAGAGAGAGAGAGAGAGAGAGAGAGAGAGAGAGAGAGAGAGAGAGAGAGAGAGAGAGAGAGAGAGAGAGAGAGAGAGAGAGAGAGAGAGAGAGAGAGAGAGAGAGAGAGAGAGAGAGAGAGAGAGAGAGAGAGAGAGAGAGAGAGAGAGAGAGAGAGAGAGAGCAAAGAAAAGAATGAGAGATGGAAAGAGAAACAGAGAGATAGAAAAGAGTGAGAGAGGGAAACAGAAAACGGGTGTCTCTTTCCCCGGCAAGACAAGAGCTACCGAGGCCAGCGTCGCTTTGAACACTCTTAATGAACGCACAAATGTTCACCGGGAAAGCAGGGACAGAGGGGTGAGTGGGGAAGGGGGGGGGGGGTGTCCGTGAATAGGAAATGGAAGCGGGCAACAGTTCACGGATCTCCAATACCCGTACAATGCCTTGAGATAAAGGAATTGCCATGGACTCTCTTACACTGCCGGCGTGATAGCCTCTTTTGTTAACTTTGTTTACGGTTATGGCAGTATTTGCTTCGGGGGGAGCAGAGGGGTGGGGGAGGGTGAAGAGGAGGATGTTTCATAATCGATTTTTTTTTGTGACAGAGAGAGAGAGAGAGAGAGAGAGAGAGAGAGAGAGAGAGAGAGAGAGACTACATGGATAGACATTAGAACATGATCATATAGTCTATTTTCTTCTCAATCATTACTCTATCTCCTTTTCATTTCTTTTCTCTTCTCTTCTCTCCATTTACTGTCACTTCCTTTCCTACGGAGAACTAAACTGCTGAATCAACTGGCCAAAATAGGGGGCGTCACTGCCTGTAATAATAATAATAAAAAACAAAGAATGGCGTTACTGCTTTACACTTTCATAAATACTTCCTTTCCTTCATAAACTATGAACTGTTTGGCGTTAGACAAGACTAATAGCGCATCATCAGCTGAATAGGAAGGAAAGAAGCAGATGAGATCGTCTATTTCTTGTTTATCTGATTATATTTATTCTTTTGGAATTTCTAACATGAGGGGAGATATCTTGGTCTCCTCTCTCTCTCTCTCTCTCTATCTCTCTCTCTCTCTCTCTCTCTCTCTCTCTCTCTCTCTCTCTCTCTCTCTCTCTCTCTCTCTCTCTCTCTCTCTCTCTCTCTCTCTCTCTCTCTCGCATCGTCCCTCTCTCCCTCGCTTTCTCTCCCTGTCTCTGTCTTGCCTTCCTATTCTCATTTATTCTCTCTCTTTCTCTCTTCTATAGAATAACTTCAATATGGTATGAATAAGGGTTCGACCTTTTACTGTCCTTCCCATTCTTATCAATTCTCTCTCTCTCTCTCTCTCTCTCTCTTTCTGTCTATTTATCTATTTATCTATATATCCGTCCACCCAACGTAGTATGCAGAAGAACGACTGTAACCCCTGGTTTAACGGAAATTAACATTCCAATTCCTGTTCCCGCTCCCTGTTTTCTTGTTCATTGCCTCTGTGTAAGTCAGTGTTGCCTGTTGCATTATCTTCCTCGGTTGTTTCTTTTCTCATTCAAGGATGGACAAAGAAGTAAATAGGATAAACAGGTTTATGGTACAGAATGAGAGAGAGAGAGAGAGAGAGAGAGAGAGAGAGAGAGAGAGAGAGAGAGAGAGAGAGAGAGAGAGAGAGAGAGAGAGAGAGAGAGAGAGAGAGAGAGAGAGAGAAAGAAAGAAGATAAAAAAAAAAAATCTAAAAGAAATTAAAACAAACGCTTATAAACCAACAAACCAACAACGAAAAAAAAACATAAAAACAAACAGAAAAAAAAACAAAAAACAATCAAACACTGTCCTTCACCAAGACCTTCAAAGTAGACAAGTCTCCCCCCACCGCCACCTTCCCTCAAAGCCCGCGTTTCACTGTAGAAAACGGACTCGTAAGATCAACGCCGAAAAGAAAGCAGCGCCGTTGAGAAGCCGTCTCGGCGGAGTCCAAAGGGAGGAAATGTGTACTTAAGAGGTCCTTTGAGAAGGGGGGTTGAGTCGGGGGGAGGGAGAGGGGAGGAGGAAGAGGGGAGGAGGAGGGGAGGAGAAGGGGAGGAAGAGGGGAGGAGAAGGAGGAGGGGAAGAAGAGAGGAGAGGGAGAGGGGAGGAAAAGGGGAGGAGAAGGAGGAGGGGAAGAAGAGAGGAGAGGGAGAAGGGAGGGACGGGGGATGACAAGGGGAGGAGGAGGAAGAGGGGAGGAGGAAA
>BOPN01000961.1:27500-30000 GCA_017312705.2 Penaeus japonicus
CACATCATTGTAGTTTTCAGTTATTATCGTCATCGTCATAGTCATTGGCATTAGTGTCGTCGGGATGAAGAAGTCTTACTGTCATTGTCATAGAGTTACCGTTGATATTACAAATCCGTTTTTACTGTGAATGCGGACTTTGACGAATGGCGTGGTGTAATGTCCGGAAATGTCAGTGACGTCAGACGTTGCGTACATACATAGAACATGCTCACAGTCATGAATGTAGACACGTGTAGACGCACATCAACAAAGACGCGCGCGCGCATACACACACACACACACACACACACACACACACACACACACACACACACACACACACACACACACACACACACACACACACACACACAACACACACACACACACACACACACCACACACACACACGCACACACACACACACACACACACACACACACACACACACACACACACACACACACACACACACACACACACACACACACACACACAGGCACACGCGCGCACACACGCTTACGCAAAATGAGCCCTCTTTGTGTGTCGGAATAAACCATATTTCGTAGATTTTAAGTTATGCCATCGTCATGCATAAAAAGTCCAACTGGGAGACAGTGTCAACAAACAGAACAAACCGTATACACACGTGCGTGATGGATGCCCCACGTAGGCCTACCCTTTCCGAAAAGAGAAATAACACAAAGGGTCACCCAGTCCGGTCTCATGACGTGCTGAAGTAGGCGCACCATGTGAGCAGCGGGCGGCGTAGTCCCCTCACAAGGACCGATTCCATTAACTGACATGTTTAAGATGAGGGAACGTGTTTATTTTCCCCCTTTCCTCCCGAGGGGAACGGCAAGGCGTAAACAAGAGTTTATTTATGTACTCTGGAGTTGTTTTTTTCCTCCTGTTGCATGACGTCTGTGATGAGAGAATGTGGGTCGTTCTCCTGGCGCGTGGAGGAGCGGGGTGGGTGTGTGGGGGGGTGGGGGGTCTGGTGGTGGTGAGGGGGGGGTAGGGGGTTTGCACTTACTATTGTTACACGGGCTCTGTTTGCTTGTTGTTTTCTATTTTGGTTTGCGTGGGTTTAGTTTTTTTTTTTTTTTGCTTTGATTTTTTGTATTGTGTGTTATCTTACTCAATCATTATTTTTATGTGTGTGTGTGTGTGTGTGTGTGTGTGTGTGTGTGTGTGTGTGTGTGTGTGTGTGTGTATTTATGTGTATATTTGTGTGTATGTGTGTGTAGGGGGTGAATAGATGAGTAGAGACAGATAGACAGACAAACAGACAGACAGACAGACAGACAGACAGACTGACTGACAGAGTGAATGAGTGATTCTCGTCTATTTATATACATGTGTATATGAATGCGTCTGTGCTTATTTGTTTGTCTCAGGCTTTGTATCAGTCTGTGTCTCTGCGTCTCTCCCTTTCCCGTTCTCTCTCCTACTCACTTTCTCTTCCTCCCTCATTTCCTTTGTCGCTCTTTCTCCCCTTCTCCCTCTTCCTTCCTCCTCCTCCTCTTTCCCCCCTCCACCCCCTCCTTCCCCCCTCCACCTCCTCCTGCCCCCATCTAGCCATATCCACGTATACAGAGAGGGCGAGAGCGTGATAAATGAAGGGTATAGGCAAGGGGTGATGAGTCGAGAGGCTATTTGAAGGGCAGGGTGCGTGTGGGAAGGGGAGGGGAGAGGATGGGATGGGATGGGAGGGTAGGGTAGAGGAGCGGAGGGGAAAGGGTGGAGGGTGTGAGGGGAATACCAAGTGCAGCTGCATTACACTCGCCCCCGAAACCGGTTGCCAAGTGGCGTCGTTCGCTTTCTCACTCTTTTTTTTACCCCACTTTCTTCCGTCCCCCCCTCCCCCTCCTTTCCCCCTTCTTTCCCCCTCCACCTCCTCCTTCTCCCCTTCTCCTCCACCTCCTCATTCTCCTTCTCCTTCTCCTTCTTCTTCTCCCCTTCCTCCTCCTTCTCCCCTTCCTCCTCCTTCTCCTTCTCCTTCTCCTTCTCCTTCTTCTCCCCTTCCTCCTCCTCCTCCTCCTTCTCCTCCTTCTCCTTCTCCCCTTCTTCCCCTCCTCCTCCTTCTTCTCCTCCTCCTCCTCCTCCTCCTCCTCCTCCTCCTCCTCCTCCTCCTCCTCCTCTCAGTAGCAGCAATACATTATTATTATGATGATGATTTCAGTAGTAATAGATATATGTTTTTAAAATATTATTCTCATTATTATTATTGTTATTATTAATATGATTATCATTATTATTATTATTATTATTATATTATGACAATAATGATGATAATTAATGATGATGATAATAATAATAATAACAATAATAATAATAATAATAATAACTATTATTATTATCCACTGTAATGCCAGCGACGGGCAGCGTGTGAAAAGGCCTATGGCCATAGCTCCCTCCATGATAAGGTAAGGGGCACTTTTATGGGTGTTTGAGGGGTCCATTTCAGGGCGGGAAGGTCCGTTTGTCGCGGTTAAAGGATACCCCTAATGGCAGA
>BOPN01000961.1:35000-37500 GCA_017312705.2 Penaeus japonicus
AAGAAGAAAAAGACTTATTGGTTGAATGAATGGAATAGATTAGATAAAGGATAGATAGATAGATAGCAGTGAGGAATACATTATCTGAAAATAAAGCACCATTTTATTTATTATTATCATTGTTGTTATTCTTATTGTTGTTATGGTTGTCATTTAAATTATCAATTTTATTGTTGTTGTTATTATTATTATTATTGTTATTATTATTATTATTATTATTATTATCATCATTATTATTATTATTATTACTATGACCATCATCATCATTATTATTACTAAAATGAAACACCATTTTATTTATTTATTCACTCTTGTTTTTGTTTGTTATTATTATCATCATTATCCTTGTTATTTTCTTTGCGTTGTCTCTAAATGAGAATAGTATTCGCGGCCCTTCTCAAGAGGCGATTTCTTCCCCGAGTCGCAATCCTCCGCCGCTTAAGGAGCTGCCGATAACACGGGATTTATTTATCCCTTTCCGATGCGGCGTGACCACTTGGGCGGCCGGAACGCTGGCGCTCGATACCTCGGGCCCGGCCGGCGTTAGCGCTGGAGATTTGGGGCGCTGATTTGATGAGATGGGCTGCTCGCGTTGGGTTGTCTTGCTCTCTTTCTCGCGGTCTCTCTCTGTCTGTCTCTCTGTCTCGCTCTCTCTCGCTCTCTCTCGCTCTCTCTCTCTCTCTCTCTCTCTCTCTCTCTCTCTCTCTCTCTCTCTCTCTCTCTCTTTTGTGGGGTGGGGGTGGGTGGGGGTTGTCCGTTAGACTAGGTTGTTTGGTTGGGTTTGTTCTTTTTTTGGGTTGCGTTGGTTTTCTTCTGTTTTTTTTCTTGTTGTGTTGACCCGTTTGTTAATTTTTGGTTGTATTTTTCATTTGTTCTTTTTTTGTCAATGTCCATTTGTTCATGTTGGGTTATTTTGGTAATTTTCTTATTTTTTTCTTGATTTTTTATTTTATTTAATTATTTATTTTATTTATTTTATTTTTATTTTTTGTGGTGGTATTTTTGGGGTTCGTTTTTTTATTTGTTAATTTTGTTGAATTTCCTTTTTAGTTCTTTTGTTCGAGTTTTTATCCCCCTAGTATTTCGTTTTTGTTTATTTTAGATCACTTTATTATATTTGTTTTTTTATTAATTTGATTTGCTTGTTGGCTTTTATTTATTTATTCGCCTATTCCAGTCTCTACATTTCACTCTATTAGTATTTTTCAAGTTAATATTAGTAAAAATTGTCATGCGGAGGAATTCGAGCTCAGTTTTCTTGAAGACATAATGTGAAAAAAGTTGATTAGATTTGCATAGAATAAGGATTAAATAACCCCGGCTTTTCCGTGAGTGGGATACAATGGCTGCTGTAAGTGTTGTAAGAGGTGTGAGGGAAAGTGAGGGAAAGTGAGGGGGGTGAGAGGGAGGGGGAGTGGGAATGGGAATGGGAATGGGAGGGAGTGAGAGAGGGAGAGTGAGTGGGTGTGGGTGACAGTGTGCGAGTGCGAGAGAGAGTGAGAATGGGAGTGAGAGTGTGTGCGAGTGAGAGTAAGAGTGAGTATGTGAGAGAGAGAGAGAGAGAGAGAGAGAGTGAGAGAGAGAGAGAGAGAGAGAGAGAGAGAGAGAGAGAGAGAGAGAGAGAGAGAGTGAGAGTGAGAGTGAGAGAGAGAGTTAAAGTGATTCATGTGCTCCGGTTGTGTGTATGTGTCGCCGGGTTTAACATACGGGTGCCAGTTATGATGTCAGTAGTGCCTCCGACAGCTATTGAGTTGGTGCCAGTTGCGGTATTCGGCGGTTCCCATTGCTATGTCATTGTGTTCATTATAGATTTTAGTCGTTTAATAGTTATTATTATTATAAGCAATACGATCCTGATTTAGTTGTTATCGTTATTATCAATTCGCATGCAATCGCTATGTTGATGACTATCATTGTTATCAATGCTCATACGCTAATAATTAGATTATTATTGTTATTAGTTCTCATAAAGTTATAATTTTGTTCATAGGATTATCATCATTTCTCACTCAATCATCATTTGCTTATTGTTATTAGTATCATCAGAGTCACATGATCACAGTGTTATTACAACTGATTGAGCACCTGGGTTACCCATGACTCACGCCTTTTTTTTTTCTTTCTTTCAGGTGAGTGGCGTTTGCGGAGCTGTTTGTCCTTGAGCTACGAGTCGCCGGAGGTAATATCCGCGGAGGTAATATCCACGTTGGTAATATCCACGCAGGTGATTTCTACGGAGGTGATATCCACGTAAGTAATACCCACGTAGGTAATTCCCACGTTGGTAATATCCACGTAGGTAATGTCCACGGAGGTAATACTCACGTAGGTAATACTCACGTAGGTAATAACCACGTAGGTAATATCCGCGTAGGTCAGCGAAGCCTGTCACGTGACGCCGGGAATTCTGTCAGCTATGACGTGTCAGCGTTTGATGGGAAGGCTGCTTGTTCAGGGGGGGTGGGTTGTAGTGGTACTTGCCTTGCCGTTGGAGGCGTTT
>BOPN01000961.1:62500-70000 GCA_017312705.2 Penaeus japonicus
TACATATATATAATTCTCTCCCTCTCTCTCTCTCTCTCTCTCTCTCTCTCTCTCTCTCTCTCTCTCTCTCTCTCTCTCTCTCTCTCTCTCTCTCTCTCTCTTTCTCTCTCTTCCTCCCTCCCTCCCCTCCTCTCTCCCCTTCTCCCCCTCTCACTCTCGCTCCCCCTCCCCTTTTCCTATTCCCTTTCCCCTCTCTTTCTTTCTCTGCTTATCCACCGAATCTGTCCTCCTCTCTCCCTCCTTCCTTCCCTCCTTCCCTCCCTCCTTCTCCCCCTCTCTCTCTCTCTCTCCCTCTCCCCTCCTTTTCCCTCTCCCTCTTCTCTCTCCTCTACCTCCTCTGCCCCCTCCCTTCTCTCGTCTCTTCCTCCTTCCCTCCCTCCCTTATCCTATCTCCCTTTTCCTTCCATTCTTTTACCTATGTCCCCTCTTCTTTCCCCTCTCCTCGCTCTCTCTCACTCCAGAAACTCCTTGCATAAAAAATAAGGTAAAAATAAGATAAACACCGCGTTTGGGTATTCGGGATGTTGTAAGACATCCCAGTCTTGTGCATGGGTGTGTTCGTATGTATGTATGTGTGTATGTATGTGTACATGTTATGTATGTACGTATGTATGTATATAGGGGATGTAGGGGGATACCAGCGGACGCTTGAGGTACTGCCGGCAGAGAAGGCCGTCACGTGGTTGGTATTGATTTTAAAGATGCAACGCCGAGAGATGACGCAAGCCTCCCCTCCCTCTTCCCCTCCTCCCTCTTGCCTCTCCCCTTCCCCCCTCCCCTTCCCCCTCTCCTTTTCCTTCCCCTCTTTCCTCTCCCCTTCCCCTCTCTTTTCCTTCCCCTTCTCCTTCCCTTCCCCTCCCCCTCCCCCTCTCCCTCCCCTTTCCCCTTTCCCCCTCTCTTCCCCTTCCCCTCCTTCCCCCTTCCTCTCCCTTCACCCCCCGTCTACCTACCCCCCTCACACATTCCGTCCTTCTCTCCCGCCAATATCCTTACCCTCGCTCCTTCGCTTTTCATTCCGCCTCATCTCTCTCTCCCTCTCTCTCTCTCTCTCTCTCTCTCTCTCTCTCTCTCTCTCTCTCTCTCTCTCTCTCTCTCTCTCTCTCTCTCTCTCTCTCTCTCTCTCCCATCCTTCTGCCTCTCTCTCCCTCCATCCCTTCCTCCCACTCTCTCTCCCTCCCTCTCCTTCCTCCTCTCTCCCCTCCTCCCCTCTCCCTCCTCCCTCCCACTCTCCCTCCTACTCTCCTTCCTCCTCCTCCCTCTCCCTCCTCCTCCTCCTCCTCCCCTCCTCCTCCTCCCCTCCTCTTCCTCCTCCTCCCCTCCTCCTCCTCCCACCTCTCCCTTCTCTCCTTCTTCTCTCCTTTCTCCTCCCTCTCCCACCTCCTCTCCCTCCTTCTCTCCTTCCTTCTACTATGCTTCCTCCTCCTCTCCTTCTTCCTCCTCTCCTTTCTCCTCCTCTCCTTCCCCCTCCTCTCCTTCCCCCTACTCTCCTTCCTCCTCCTCTCCTTCCTACTCTCCTTCCACCTCCTCTCCTCTCTCCTCCTCTCCTCCCACCTCTCCTTTCTTCTCTCATTCCTCCTCTCCTCCCTCCTCTCCTCCCTCCTCCTCTCCTCTATCCTCCGTCTCTCCTTCCTCCTCTCTTTCCTCCTCTCCCTCCTCCTCCCCTTCCTCCTCTTCTTCCTTCTCTCCTTCCTCCTTTCTCTCCTCTCCATCCTCCTCGCCTTCCTCCTCCTCTCCTCTCCTCTCCTCTCCTCTCTCTCCTTCCTCCTCTCCCTTCCAACCCCTCCTCCCTCCTCCTCTCCTCACCTCCTCCTCTCCTCACCTCCTCCTCCCCTCCCTCCCTCCCTCCTCTCCTCCCTCCTCTCCTCCCTCCTTTCCTCTCCTTCCTCCTCCTCTCCTTCCTCCTTTCTCTCCTCCTCTCCACCTTCTCACCCAACTTAAAAGACGAGTGCGTCTTTATTTTGGTCTTGTGTGTTTATAGGATTTATGTCCTTCCGTTTTGGTTGTTCTTTTTTTTCTCTCTTTGGATCTGCGGTCTATCTGTCTGTTTGACTTTCTGTTTCTGGCTGTATCTTTCTGTTTCTGTTTTTCCTTTCTCTCTCTCTTTTTATTTCACTCTCCTCTTCTCGACAACTTCTTTCCCTACTCCCCCCATTCTCCTCTCTCTTTCCACTCCCCCCATTCTCCTCTCTCTTTCCAACTCCCCCCATTCTCTCTCTCCTCTCTCTCTCTCTCTCCTCTCTCTCTCTCTCTCTCTCTCTCTCTCTCTCTCTCTCTCTCTCCCTCTCCCTCTCTCCCTCTCTCCCTCTCTCCCTCTCTCCCTCTCTCCCTCTCTCCCTCTCCTCTCTCTCTCTCTCTCTCTCTCTCTCTCTCTCTCTCTCTCTCTCTCTCTCTCTCTCTCTCTCTCTCTCTCTCTCTCTCTCTCCCTCCCTCTTTCTCCCTCCCTCCTCTCTTGTGCTCCTCCCCATCTCTTCCTCCTCCATTTTCTCTCTCCCATACACTCTCCCTCTCCTTCTCCCTCTCTTGCTCCCCCTCCCACTCTCCGTCTCTCTCTCCCTCTCCCTCTCCCTTTCCATTCCTGCATGTCCCATATATGTAAATTTATTTGTTTGTGTGCGTGCTGCTGTTCATATTAATGCAATGTTGAAATTTATGTGCACTTTCATGAGTATGCGCACATGACTGAGCTTGCATTCAGCGTGTAGTTGAAAAGGGCGAAGAAAAATATTTCTGTTCCCCAATTTCTATTTTATTTTTTAAATGTTATTTTGATTATATTTTTATTATTGGTATTTTCTCATATTGATGAATGGAATGATGCCATGCATTTTTTTCCGGCCGTGCAATAAAATCCCGGCGACCGCGGACTGATACGGTCGTAACCCGTTATTCCCTTGTATGAAGTCCTTGTAACGATGGTTTGTGGGTGTTGTAGGATTAGGTTGGGAGCGGGGGAGCGGGGGGAGGGGTGGGGGTGGGGGAGGGAGGGTAGGTGGGAGGAGAAGGGGAGAGGTGGGAAAGGGGGTGGGGGTGGGGGAGAGGGGGAGGGGTTGGTGGAGGTGGTGTTTTGGAGTTGGTGGTGGTGGGAGGAGGTGCTTTCTTTCTTTCTTTCTTTCTTTCTCTTCCTGTTCCTATTACTCTTTCTCCTTCTCTTCCTCTTCCTCTTCCTCTTCCTCTTCCTCATCCTCCTCTTCTTTTCTCCTCCTCCTCTTTGTTCTTTCTTCCGCTCTTCTTACTTCTTTCGTCCATTCATTTTTCCTACTTCTTCGTACTCCTTCCTCCTCCTTCCCTCTCCTTCCTCCTTTTCCTTTTTTCTTCCACTTTCTTCCTTCCTTCCTCCTCCTTCTTTCTACCATTCCTCCTCTTCATACTTCTTCCTCTCTCCCTTCCTCCCTCACCTCTGTGAATAGAGGAAAGTCCAAAAGAAATATTTTATTCCGTGAACGATCTCCTTTTATTTTCGGAGATTTGATTATTAATGGAATTGTTAGAATGACTGGTGTTTTTTCAGATTTTTTTTATATTTTTTTCCTTTCCGGTTGGAATGCGATATGACGATTGTATTGGTTTATTGCTGCTGCTACTACTACTACTACTATTATTATTATTAGCATTAACATTATTTGAAGATTATTATTATTATTATTATTAGTAGTAGTAGTAGTAGTAATAGTAGTAGTATTGTTGTTATTGCTGTTTATTGTATTACTATTATTATTATAGTTATTTTTATTGTTGTTATTATTATTATTATTATTATTATTATAGTAATCTTTGTTATTGATATATTTTTATTATTGCCGTTATCTTTACCGTCGTCGTCACCACCACCACCAATCTCATCACCACCACTATCCTCATCCTCATCCTCATCACTATCCTCATCACCACCACCACCACCATCCTCATCATCCTCATCACCACCACCGCCACCATCATCACCATCACCAACAATATTTTCATATTCATCCCCATCCTAACACATTATTGTCTTTAGCTGATATGATTGGCTGAATTATAGTTTGTTTGTTTCCTTGTTTACTTCGCTTATTGTTTCGTATTGTGTTTGCCGTGAGCCAACAAGGACCCGGTTATCTCTGTTTGTTTGTTTGTTTGTGTGTGTGTTTGTTTGTCTTCTCTTGATTGCGCGGTTATATGTTTGATTATGTGTTGTTTTGCTGTAGATGTTGAGATGTAAGGATATTTTTTTTTCTTCGATTTGGCAATGACTTCTGTGTCTGATTATTGTTCGTGGTGTTTTATTGTTATAGTTTTTGTTTATATTTTTATTATCATTATTATTATTATTAGTGTTGCTATTTTTATTGTTATTTGCTATTATTATTATTGTTGTTGTTGTTGTTTTTGTTGTTATTATCATTATTATTATTATTATTATTATTATTACTATCATCATCATCATCATCATCATCATCATCATCATTAGTGTTGTTGTTTTTTTATTATTAATATTGTTATTGATATTACTATTTGTTATTATTGACATTTTTATTAGCGTATTGATTATAATTTATTATTGTTATTATTATTATTATTATTATTATTATTATTATTATTATGACTGCTACTGTTGTTGTTAACATTACTATCGATATTGTTATTTTTATTATTGTTACTGTTGTCATTTATTTTGATATTATCATTACTGTTATTGCTATTCTTGTTAATGGCATCATTCCTCATGCAGCTTGTCTCTTCACTTGTTCCTGTTTGTCGGAAAGGTTTATCTCGCCGGTTCCGTCGTTGTTCCATTTGTGTCTCTCTCTCTCTCTTTCTTTCTTTCTTTCTTTTTTTTTGCGATTAGAAGACATGGCCGGATTTGGTAGTTGGGCATTTTCTGATTTGTTTAATGGGTGTGTCTATCTATTCATTGTAAGCGGGCCACGCGCACGAGCCCACGCTAATGTACACACTATCGTACACACACACAAGTACGAACGCACCCTCGTACCGAACCCACCCACACACACACACACACACACACACACACACACACACACACACACACACACACACACACACACACACACACACACACACACACACACACACAGTACATGCCTTTCGGTGATTGATTGATTGATAAAGTGAGGGAGTAAGAAAGAGTGAGTAAGTGAGTGAGTAAGATGGGATCAAGATGCTGATGCTGTTCACGATGACGATGAAAATAATTATGATAATAATTATAGCAATAACGAAAATGAAAATGATATAAAAAAAAGGATAATGTAGTAATGCTAGGAATAATAAAGTAAAGATGGAGAGTAGAGAAAGAGTTAAGTAACGGAGCAAGGTGAGGGTAGTCGAGTGTCATTAAGTCGGTGATATTTAAGTGCGGGGGACGGGGGGGTTGGGGGGTGGGGGTTGGGGGAGAGTGTAATTACGCCTGCGGGAGGATAATTTGCCGCGCCGCTTTTTCCCTTCCTTTCGTTTTCGCCTTTCTTCTTTTGCTTGGAAGATTCCGGTACTTCCCTCCGCTCGAGCGATGGGGAAGAGGAATAGGAAGAGGAAGGTGATGGTGGTGATGGTGATATTACTAATGGATGGTGATGTTACTAATAAGGATGGTTAATGTGGGTGATAGATTTCAATAACCCCTCTCTCTCTCTCTGTCTGTCTCTCTCTGTCTCTGTCTGTCTCTCTCTCTCTCTCTCTCTCTCTCTCTCTCTCTCTCTCTCTCTCTCTCTATCTCTCTCTCTCTCCCTCCCTCCCTCTCTCTCCCCCTCCTCTCTCTCTCTCCTCTCCCTCTCTGCCTCCCTCCCTCCCAACCTCCTTCCCTCCCTCCCAACCTCCCTCCCTTCCCCCCAGAGTAGGAAAGAGAGAGAGAGGGAGAGGTAGAGAGATATACACGTGTGCATCCTCTCCGCTCCTATATTTATTACTCCATTATTCTCGTCCTCTAACGACTCGACAGGGTTCGGAGGCTTGTCATGGCCGCTGACAGCTGCTTCTCCGCGCTTGTAACTGAGCGAAAGCGACTTTTTGGAAACGTGTCCTGCAGACTGACCAGGGAGAAAAACAAAAACAAAACAAAAAGGTAGAACGTCTTCATAAGAAGGTTTCTGGCGATGTCAGAGAACGTTGGGGGGTTTTGCTGGGTCCTCCCGCCTTGCCTTACCCTCGCCGTCCGCTCCCGTCTGGCTATCCCTCCCACTCGGTCTCTCCTCTCGCTCTCCCTCTTCCTCTTCCTCTTCCTCTTCCTCTTCATGTCCCTCTCCTGCTTATCCTTCTCCTTCGTCTTCTTCTTTCCTTCTCCTTCTCCTCTTCCCCTACCTACCTCTCCCTCTTCCTCTTCCTCTTCCTCTTCCTCTTCATGTCCCTCTCCTGCTTCTCCTTCTCATTCGTCTTCTTTTCATTCTTCTTTTCCCCTTCCCCTAGCTCTCCCGTTCCCTCTCCCTTTGCACTTCACGTCTGAAATCGACTCCCCCCCCCCCTCACGCTCTCTCTCTCTCTCTCTCTATATATATATATATATATATATATATATGTATATTTATACATATATATATATATATATATATATATTTCTCTCACTCACTCTTTCTACTCTCTCTTTCTCTCCCTCCCTCTCCCCCCCCCCTCTCTCTCCCTCTCTCTCCCTCTCTCTCCCTCCCTCTCCCTCCCTCCCCATCCTCTCCCTCTCACTTTCCTTTCCGTCCCCACCCCTCTCTCCCTCTGCTCCTCGCTCATCGTTACGACGATGATTCTGACTTTGATTATGACGATGATAAAACCGAAGGAAATGTTTTTTATTTTTATCTTGTGGTAGACTTATGGATTTTGAATTATCTCTATTGGCTATACTTTCCACCTTTTTTATTACTAATGGGGCAGGTAATTGGTATATTATATTTAATTTTCCTATTGCCATTGGAACAGTCGTTAGATTGTTTACATTCCTAACGAGAGAGGAAACATGTACCGAAACCTCACGCAAACGAATTATGAATATTGTTTACTGTGAAATTATTTTATTGCAATTGTTTATTAATCCCTTGCGTGTCAACATCAAAGAAAAGAGAAAAAAAATGTTGTGGATTGGTCAATTCTTATTTTTTCTTGATTATGTCAGATTGTTGGCAAGATTGATTCTCTCCATTGTCAAACCGGTTCACACAAGTGATAGGTTATGCCTCAAGATTTCCACGGCATTAACTGAATTAATTAGAATTAATATCCCTCCGTTCTTCATTGTTGCCAGCTTGGGCACAATCCGTTCCCGATTGTTGCAAGCATAAACATAGCCCGTTCCTCAGTGTTGCCAGTATAGACACAGTCCGTTCCCCAGTGTTGCCATATAGACATAGCCTGTTCCCCAGTGTTGCAAGCATAAACATAGCCCGTTCCCGAGTGTTGCCAGCATAGACACAGTCCGTTCCTCAGTGGTGCCAGCATAGGCATAACACCTTCAACAGTGTTGCCATCAGAAGCACGGTCCGTTCCCCAGTGCTGCCAACATATGCACAGCTCGTTACCGGCAGA
>BOPN01000961.1:80000-90000 GCA_017312705.2 Penaeus japonicus
TCATGATTGTTATTATTATTGTTTTTATTAGTGTCTTAGGTTTTCCCTAGTAATCATCATGATTTTTTTTCATGACAGTATAATGATTTTATTTGAATATGATACTCAGTATTATTTTCTTACTCTTATCATTTATGCTGATGATATTATTACTTATAATATTTCCATTCATCTCATTTTCTTGCTCAGTATTATCATTAGTTTATGTGTGATAACCAATTTCCAATTTCAGCTACACAGCGCTTACCAGTCACTATTAAATGGCCTGGACTCTCTTGTCAGGAATGTTCATGCGTCCGTGGAACTATTCCCAGTAGGAAGCTAATCCAAGTTTTTGTTCAGACTCGGAGCATGAGAGGGCAGGAGAACATTTGGGCTTTTGGGTTGTTTCTCTGTGGAAACTGAAGGCAACTAGTTGATAACCTGTCTATCTGTAACAAGGGAGACATTACATGCCGTAATAATTGTCCCTTTTGTTTCACCTATGGACATTTTTGGTTGCCTTCTGGGTTCCACAGTATACAGGTGTACCATATGTCATGAAGGTGGAGTTGCTTCTAAAATTATGGCCATACATTTATAAAACGTGTACAAAGAATATGCAGTCGTTCTAAAGATCAATATTCCATGCCCACATTTTATGGCAGTATGATCATTGAGACAACATTTTCTCAAACAAGATATTTGCTTAGATAGGTAGTAAATGATACTCCATCTTCGTGACTCAAGAATACAATAATTTCTCAAGCTTCTGGTTCTAGAGTGATTTTATAGCATTATTCCATTCCCCCCTTACATTTTATCACATATAAACAGAATGAACAGGTATTTACATAAACAAGAGAAAAACATGAGCATGTTGATTTATGCTTTCACGTGAGAGGCAAAGTATCGCATGGAGCTCGCATCCCGAATCCTTTCTTAGGCTTACGTACAATATACTTGGTGAGTGGAAAACATATGAATCATGTGTATACATCATGCCAGTGCCTGTCGTAAGCTGGACAGGGAGGTCATCATGTACTTATTCTCTCTTGAGAAGCAAGCATTTTTTCATCCCACTTGACAGATGGTGTTCAGGAAGAGACAACATTTATGAGGGCTGTTTATGATTCCATTTTCTTCAAAGTGTCATCATATGAGTGTTCATCAATATGGTTTTCCAAGAGGGATTATATTGAAGGATTTTTATTATTACTCTGATGTTGGATTTGGTCTTTGTGAAATGTTACTAAGAACTTTTTTGTTGTTCCTCTTTGACTTCCATTTGGTGAAGCTTATGCTTGTCTGAGGGCATAAAGATATGGTACCGTAGACTAATGGTGGCGGTTGGTGATGGTTGCAGGTTCACAGTACCAGCAAGAAACTCCTCTACCAGCTAGACCACCTGGTGCAAATTTGTAGCCAGCTGAGGCGCGATGGCCAAATGCGCAGCAAGCACGTAAGCATAGGATGGGTCTTGCATGGGGGTCTTCCCTCTTGAGCATTTAGGCATGAGAGCAGTAGATGTACAATTGAAAATTTAAAAAAGATCAGATTTCTAAAACTAGTTCAGGTGTCATTGTGATTGTTATGATTATTATTTCCTATTATTATTGATTTCAGTCAAAGGGGTTTTTCCATTGCATTTGTTGGAAATCTAAATTTTAAAGTACCTGAACTGTTATTTGTGGATAGAGATAAAGGGAAGAGAGGTCAGCAATATGTGTAATATACATTAAAATGTAAAGGAAAAGGATAATGATATTTTAAAGATATGATATTCAGTTTTGATTTTGTATTTTTCAAGTTAGTTTTAAAGTGTCAGAGAATATTAAGATCTTAATTGTATTAGATTCTTAACAATGATCAGGTAAATATCGAAAAGCCCCTTTTAGCATCCTGATAAACCTCCCCATGCCATTTGCTGCAAAATAGTTTTATAAATAAGCTTTTTCCTTAGTAGCTCTGGTTTGAGGGGATGTGTTATTACTTGCTGTGCTAAAACTTCTGCCAGTTTTCATTTTTAAAACATTGTTGACTTCATAAAATGAGGAATGTTTTTTTTAGGTTATTATATAAATGTTTTTATCTCATTATGTGTTTTGCTTGTAATATATATATTTTCTGGATGTTTTTTTTCATTATTATTGCATCACAGTATACAGTATTTGATAAATGCATATTTAAACATTGTTTGAATATATTTAGAGTAAAACAAATCCAGGAATAGTTGAGAATTTGCATGAGTACAGCCATTTTTTTTTTCCTTTCATAAATTGTTTTCTGTTATTAAAGTTAAATTTTCTTGTTTGTGATGTTAACCAAAGTTTGAATGATGATTATTAAAGAAGATACTTGATTAAATACCTCTTGTTTCCAAATGTTTTATTTTGTTCTAAAAGTATGTATTTGCATTTCTTATTATCATACTCAGAAGGAATTTTGTTTTGTTTGTTTCCTTTCATTTAAGAAAGCACTACAGTATTTTTTTGCTCATGCTTATTGTTTTTTTCCTTTTTTTTCTCCAAAAAATGAAGAAGAAGCCCCGGGGAAAGCCATCAGCCTATTCTGTAAGTTTAGATATTTTTTTTACTCATAAAAAGTACAAAACATTTACAGTTTTTGCATGTGGCACTGAGGTCACCTTTTTCACAGTAAATATCATTTATTAGATGTCCTTTTAACATCTAAGAGGATATTTGTAGTTTTTTCCTCCATTCTCAGAAGGAAGCTCCCTGTGGCTATAAGGCAAACAAGCCCATAATATCATTAACAATTGTCATCATCATTGTCGTTGTCAATTTATTTCCCGTTTTTTTTTTTTTTTTTTTTTTTTCATAACAGAAACAAACAATTTTTTTTTTTTTTTTGCTAGCAATACATATTAGTTGGATCATCCCTGCTGATAATACATATAAAATGAGTCATTTCTGCTGGTGATACATACAAGTTTAGTCATTTCTGCTGATAATGTAAATAAGTTGACTCATTTCTGTTGATATATACTGGTTTAATGATTTATGCTGATACATATGGGTTTGATCATTTCTGATGATACATTTGGGTTTAAGAATTTCTGATGATTATCCATGTGAATTGAATCATTTCTATGGATGTTCGGAAGCTAAAGTTGACACTGGAAAGCTTGGATTTTCTTTGTATACTTACTCTGAGTAGGATTTCAGCTTCTTCACTGAATTCTTGTATAAATCACACACTGAATCACTATAGTTATTTTGATTACTTGAGCTTCCTAAAGTTTCTTGGCTTGTATTTTTATAATTTGTGTTGGGTTCCACTGCTGTAAATAACAGAAACTTTGCTTCCTTTTTAATTTTTTTGACATTAATACAATGACATTAGATAAGATTAATATTTTTTCCAACTTTTGCAGTTTGATTTGCCTTTGTTAGTGGAGTTTATCATATATCTTACTTTTTATGCATGAGGCATTGGCTTTTGTGGCTCATAAATTATTTTTGATTTAATTTTTTGTTTATTTTCTGTCATATGCATATAACTGCTATCTTGGCTGTTAATATTGGATGTAGATGGAAAGGACAGAAATGTTTTATCTCCATCTATTTGTACAATCCAAAATGCTTTACTTTTTCATGAATTGTTCATTTTCTGACTTTTTCTCTCTGTATTGCCAGATAATTTTAGTGACTTTACCCAATCGAACATGTCTGAACAAGGCATTTACTAGTTTTTTTTTTTAATAGATTTTGGAGATTTTAGAAAATTATTGATTTACCTTTCTCTGTTGACTTTATATTTAACATGGAGAATATAGAATCCAGGAAAGTAAGAGGACATAGAATCCAGGAAAGTAAGAGAATATAGAATCCAGGAAAGTAAGAGAATATAGAATCCAGGAAAGTAAGAGAATATAGAAACCAGGAAGGTGCCAACAAGGCAGATAATGTAGGAAAATAGCAAATATCAAAAATAGCAAAATGCTTCCATATTATCAAAGATATTACAAAATGTTGAAGAAAAAGTGAAACAAATATGAATATTACTATAGAGGTGATTATATAGCAAATTGTTAGGATATGAGAGAAAAGAATGAAAAAAAAAAAAAAAATTCCTTTGATGGGTGAATATATTCAGGTATAGCCATAAGAGTGAATACAGCAAAGTATTTTCATGGTAGAGAAACATGTCAAAATGTAGAAGAGCAGAGGCAATGAAGCAAAATTTTTACCAGAAATGAGACTTTATTAAATTATTACTCTTGTAGGGAGATTGTAACAGGAATTAGCACTGTTTTGCAAACACATTAAATATTTGCATAAAAGAATGGAATTGATAAGAGCCTTATGTTGAAGGGGAGATTAGACATCATTGACAATATTACCAGAAAAAGGAAAATGAACCATAGAAAATATTAACGTTGAGCATTTTGTGCAATGTACATACCAGTTGAAATTTGAGATCAGAAAGGATAATCAACTTTCACCAGAATGCTTTTGTTATGTAAGACATTAAAAATTTATATCTTGCCCTTGTGCACGTTAAGCTGCAACTTGTTTATGATTGAACTTCTAAAATATGTCATTCACAGCATTTCTCACTGGCTTACTTTATTGCTTAAACATGCTTTTGAGCTTTTTATCTGTGAAGAGTGTGCTAGAATAAATGTTCATAGATATTGCCAATGAAGGAAAAAAGAAAGAAAGAAAAAAAAAAATTCCATGTGTTCTGTCTCCCTTCCAAAACAGGTGACTCCAGATGGCAAGGTGGTGTATCGAGGGGGGCCCCAGCAACAGCGCGGCCCTGGGACAAGTGGAAATCCAGCTGCTGATTACTCTGAAGGTGCTAGTCATGTCCTGGCGGTCATTCACGAAATCTTGGCTCACCACCGGGCTGTGGAGCAGAGGTGGTCAGCCAAGAAGCTCAAGCTACACCAAAGATTGGCACTCAGGCTATTTCAGGAAGATGTCAAGCAGGTGTGTGATGTATGAGTGATGTAAGGAAAGGAGTCTGTAAGGGATTGTATTTTTGCTTCATTCTATTCAATGATTTATTTATTCACATTTTGATGGAGATCAAAATTGTAGGGAAATTGTTGTAGTGAGAGGGCATTGTAAATCAAAATAGGGTCCAATCATTAGATGATTTTTATATAAGTGAGCCCATTCATATATAAAAAAAAATTGTATGATATTTGATTTTATATTTGATTTTTTTCCCAGGTGCTGGATTGGCTACAGACCCATGGTGAGGTATTCTTGCGGAAAAACCCTGGCATTGGACGGAATATTGCAAAAGCCAGAATGTATCAGAAGAGTCATGAGCACTTTGAAAATGTTGCACAGGTAGAAATATATTTATATGTTAGGCAACTAAATTATTTTTAGTGGAGAGTTTGTTGCATTATACAAAGCACTGAAGATATATTTATGTAGTCTATATTCCACATGCCTCATGTAGGTGGTAACATCTCTTCTTTTTTCTAGAATACTTACACAAATGCAGAGAAGTTGTTGCAAGCAGCAGAAGAGCTTGCACACACAGGAGAATGCAACCCAGAAGAGATATATAGTGTGGCCCAAACGCTTGACTCCCACATTGCCAGCTTTGCAGCGAGGGTCCAACAGCGGCATCGGCTGCTCAACATGGCTGTCTTGTTTTTTACTCATGAGAAGGAGGTCAGTGTTATTCCTGCTTTATTAGTTGCGTGTTTATCTCTGGAAAGTGCTTAATATTTTGTAAGGATATCCTTGATCTGCAGATAGGGATTTCTGTCTTTTGATTGGATACAAGGGAATGATGACAGAGTGAAGTTTTATACTAGTGTTTAATGTGTATTTAAGAGATTCTTTGTTGTTATATTAGGTACTCAGCAAAAATATTTATGACTAAAGATTTGATATATATATATGCAGCTCTTATCATGGTTGGAGGAGCTAAGTACAGAGCTAGAGAGTGAAGAAGGTGTTGACGAGGCTGCAGATTCGGTGGAGGCTGCAGAGAGAATGCTGGCTCAGATGACCACACAGCAAGACTCGACCCTAGATGCTTGTGTCTCCACTACTCATGAGGGAGAGGGACTCCTTAATGAACTCAGGTGTGGCATTTTGGCTAATAGAGAATTTTTTTTTGTATTTTTTATAAAGATACATATGATTTTCTGCTTTTGTCGTATTTAACCTTATGCTAAGGGTGTTCTGTCATTTAGCTTTTCACCTATTTTATAATATATCTCTTTTGGATATTGGTCAGGTTTTATGAACATCCATATACTCAAATGTTTATGTTGTACAGGAGGACAATATCGTTTATTCAACAGATCAGCAAGTGTAAGTGCCGACTCAGGATGTGGCTCTGTAGAGGGGGTAGATGAAGCCCTTGAGCGACTAGTCAAGAAACGAGATGAATTAGAAAGCCTTTGGGCCACTCGGAAGCTCCGCCTTGATCTCTTGCTTCAGCTGAGACTCTTCCAGAGAGATGCTGTGGAGGTGAGGCAGATGTCTTTTTCTTTCTTTCTTTCTGTTTTGATATATATAGTTTGATTTAGAAGTCCTGGAATGGTAAGTGAATGAAAGAGAGTCTGTCAAGAAAATTTTTGCCATAAGTGAAATAGTGAAGGCCCCAGCATTTAAAATCTTCAACTCGTATGAAATAATGATATTCTGATTGATATTTCATACAGCAGCAGGTACTTTAAACAGTAGACTTGAATTTTTTTATTGCAATGGGAACATGGTATTATTCCTTTTTCATCATAAGAATTTGTATTCCATTAGCTCCTAAGCCAGTTAGACATGTGGGCAGAGGAACTGCAGAACACTGAGTTTGGGCGAGACATCGCTGAAGCTGAACAAATGCTTGCCCTGCACAATGACTCCACATCACACATGCAAAATGGCACCTTTCAAGTCATGCAAAGTGGTCAGGACCTTCTGCAAGTAAGTTGTTACTATGATATTCACTTATTTGCAGAATAAAAGTATTTGAATCTGTAGGATAGCATGACTTATTGTTAAGTGAAAATATCCATATAATGGTATATATTGACTTTCTTTGATAATGATATTTATCATTTTGAATTAAAAGAAAAGCAAAAGTTAAAGATTCTTGCAAATCAACTCGGTATATAATTTTGTAAGTGGAGAGACATTAAGAATTTCCCACCATTTTCTGTATGTATTCAATGTGACATCTATTGCTGCAGTTGCTGGAGACATCGGGCATCCAGATCCGTGCTGATGCAGAGTCTGATGGCACCACCAAGGTGACCATGCTCTTAGAATGCATCCGAGAGCGGCAAATAGACGTGGAATTACTGGCAGACATGAAGAGGGTCAAGTTGGAGCAGTGTATTCATCTGCTGCAGTTTGAAAATGAAGCCAACCAGGTAGGTGTTAGGAGTGTGCTGCTGGGTGTTGCACTTCTGTTATTATTTTAGTTACATTCAGTGCCATATTAACTCATGGCCAGGCCTCTAGGCTTCAGGTATGTATTACAGTGCCTATATAACAGTGTAACTCTAAGACAACTGCAGTAGTGTACTGTTACATACCTCATCTGCTGACTGGTAGGCAAGAAAAGTTGTATGCATTAACTTTTCAATACTTCTACAATTTGCCTAATAATGTGAACAGGTTTCTTGGATAGATTTTTTGCTTGTGGTTAATGGTATTATTACCATTAAGTACTTGCAGGGTATTGACCTGCTCTGACTGACTATGTCACTGCCAGCTATGTAATCTGAGGTGAAGCTTTTAGGGTTAACCAGTGAATCCCTAGGATGCATACAACAGTCTCAGAAGAAAAAAATAGACCTCTAGTTCCTGCAGGGCCCCTGAGCCTCAATCTAGTCAGCCTTGTGATTGAGAATATGGCATTTTGTAATTTGTTATATTTTAAGTTCAGTAGTTTGTTTGTCATGTGTGTCATTTTCATTTTTTACAATTAAGATGTATGCCATTTTGGTAGTTTTAAGTTACAGTGTTAATAAAGAACTCATTTTTTAAAGAGTTGTTACTTTTTTCGTAGGTGATAAGCTGGATTCGGAATGGGGAGGCTGTGCTAGCAGCAAGTTTCACCATTCCAAGCTCTTTGGCTGAGTCAAATGCTCTATCCCATGACCACGAACAGTTCCAGGTAAGCTCAAACAACAAATTGTACTCTAGTGATATTCATTTGTTATGAATTTGTACATGTAATTAGTGAGAATTTCTTATATGATGCTTGATGAATCTGTTTCTTAAAGATGTCTTTGTTTCTTAAAGAAAATAGAAGTCAGGAGTTCTTTGAGTATAACCTCAATTGCTGCTTGGAATAAATTTACAGGTTGCCATAGAGAAGACCCATGCTGCTGTGGTGCAGACCCGGCAGCGTTCATCAGCTCTTCTTATGGCTAAGCACTACAGTCCAGAACAGGTCATGGAGATAGAATCTAATGTCACCAAGAGATGGGAAAAGCTTGTTACTTGTGCTGAAGATAGGTCAGTATTGTCATTGAATTATGTAGAGTGAAATTTGTGTTGGATTTATTCATCTTTTTATTTAACTTGTTTATGTTTTTATGAGATATGAGTGAAGTATGTGTTTGTTGTCTCCAGATTTTAAGACTGATTCATAATATGTTTTTGGAGCTTGAAATATAATTTTTTGTATTTTAGGTACAAGCTGGTCCAGGCTTCAATCACCTTTTATAAGACAGCTGAGCAAGTATGCTCGGTGTTAGAGAGCCTTGAACGAGATTACCGTCGTGACGAGGACTGGTGTCAGAAGGAAGTGCCACCACCAGGTACAAGTGGCAGTCAAGGAGACAAACAGCAGGACCAGCAACAGCAAGGGACTGGCCAGGGAGGGCAGGCAGGCTCAGACCGAGCTGCTGGAATCTCATTAATCATAAATAAGCATCAGGAACAGAAAGAAGGCTTCCTAAAGGCTTGCACCTTGGCCAGACGAACAGCGGAGACCTTCCTGAAGTATGCCAACCGATCTCAGCATTATTACAGTATGAAGGGTGATGTGGGCTTACGAGGGCCCGAGGCAAAAGTAAGAGGCATTCTAGAGAATCTCATGGCTCAAGAGAACAAGGTGCTTGACCATTGGACCCAGAAGAAAAAGAAACTGGACCAATGCCAGCAGTATGTTTTGTTTGAGGGATCAGCCAAGCAAGCATTAGACTGGATAATGGAGACAGGAGAGATGTACCTGTCCACTCACACAAGCCTGGGAGAAACCAAAGAAGAAACTGAAAAGATTTTGAAAGAACATAATGAATTCAAAGGAACAGCGAAGGACACAAGGGAACGTGTAAAGTTGCTATTGCTCTTGGCTGACTCTCTGGTTGAGAAGGGCCATGCTCATGCAGCAGCCATTAAGGACTGGGTTGCTCGCGTTGATCAGGCCTACAAGAACTTCTCTGGTCGCATGGATAAATACCGCATGCAGCTTGAGAGCAGATTAGGAATCCAGAGTGAGGATAGCAAAGCCTCTCTTTCCTTAGATCGTCACAGTGACCCCTCTTTAGAAAACAAAGTTCATGCAGTTGTTACAGTGGCAAATAAGGAAATGAGTGAGGAGAAGCGTAAATCTGCCAGAAAGAAAGAACTCATCATGAGGGAACTGTTGCAGACAGAAAGAGTGTATGTCAAAGATCTGGAAGTATGTACAAAGACATATCTCTTTGAGACACGACAGCCCTCTGCCCCAAGTGGGCTTCAGGGCAAAGATAGCATCATCTTCTGCAACATGGAGGAGATCTTAGAATTCCACAAGAACACATTCCTCCAGGAGATTGAGAAGTACCAATGCATGCCAGAAGATGTGGGCCATTGCTTTGTGACTTGGGCCCCTCAGTTCGACATCTATGTGAAATACTGCAAAGCCCAGCCAGAGTCCAATCGTATGTTAGTCAGCCATGCCGGGACATTCTATGAAGAAGTTCAACGCAAGCACAATGTTGAGCATCCCATTCCTGCGTACCTGATCAAGCCAGTTCAGCGCATTACCAAGTATCAACTTTTATTGAAAGAATTACTCTCGTGTTGTG
>BOPN01000961.1:97500-105000 GCA_017312705.2 Penaeus japonicus
GACGCACCGATGAATGCGAGATGAAGAGAGAGATGGGGAGGAATGGGCTGAGAGATGATGTGGAGGAGGGAGAGGGAGAGGGAAGAGGGAAGAGGGAAAAGGGAAGAGGGAAGAGAGAGATGGGGAGGAATGGGCTGAGAGATGATGTGGAGGAGGGAGAGGGAGAGAGAAGAGAGATGAGGGAAGATGTATGGATGAGAAATATTTAGAGAGGGAGGAGAATGGGGTGAGAGATAAGGTTATGGTGGGGGTAGATGGAGATGGAGGTGGAGGAAGATGAAAACGAATTGAAGCAAGAGGGAGGAGAGTGGGGTGAGAGATGAGGTGGTGGTGGGGGGATGATGGCGAGGGAGAAGAAGGGGAGGGGAGAGTAGGATAGGATGGGATAGGGAGATGGAGGACGAACCGATGAATGCGGAATGAAGGGAGAGGGACGAGGTGGTGGTTGTTGTGGTTAGGAGGGGGGGTGGAGAGGGTGAGGGAGAGAGGAGAAGATGAAGAGGAGTTGAAGAGTTAAAGGTTGGATGAAGTGGATGAGGAAAGATGACGAGGAAGTGATGGGTTTGTTTACTTCTTGTTCCCCGTCTCTCTTTCTTTCTTTCTTTCTCTTTCTTTCTCATTCTCTCTCTATCTTTATCCCTCTCTATCCCTCTTTCTTTCTCTATCTCTCATTCTCCCTCTCATTTCCCCCCTCATACTATATCTCTCTCTCATACGCTGCCTCTCACCTTATCCATGTTTCCCTTTTCCCTTAATATCTTTCATACGTATATTTTTCCTTCGACAGCGGCGTCTTCCACTTGTATCCTCCTTTCCTCCATTTTTAACCTTCCACCCCCTCACCCACCCACCTTTCCTCTTTCTCCCGTCTCCCGTTCCCCTTCCTCCCCTCCCTTCCCTTCCCTTCCCTTCCCTTCCCTTCCCTTCCCTTCCCTTCCCCTCCCCTCCCCACCCCTCTCCTCTCTTTCTTCTGTCCGCATCCTCCCCCTACCCTCCGCCGAACGCCTTGCCTTATTCTATCCGCATCCCCTCCCCATCCGCCCAAGCCCCCCCCCCCCACACACAGCCCCCCCCCCCCCACATCCCCCTAAGGCACGTAATGTGCGGGGCACTTAACGTGTCATCCCCCGGCAGCCTATCGAACTGGGGCGCACGCGAATGTGTTTGTTTGTGTGCGTTTGTTGTCTTTATCCACCTCTTTGGGGCGTGACTCCGTGAGTGAGGGTGGGAGCAGGGGAGGCTGGGGCGAGCTAGGGGGGGGGGGGAGGGAGGAGGGAGAAGGTGAGGAGGTGGGGTAGGGATGGGCTTGAGGGGGGAGGGAGGAGGAGAAGTATTAGTGGGCTGAGAAGGGAGAGAGAGGTATGGTAGGGTGGGGGGAGGAGTAGTGTAGAGGGAGAAGACGACGTTGAATATATGGAGCCTCGTTTGTTTCTCTTTTCCTTTAGCTACATCTCATTTTGCTTTGTCTATTCTCGGGTACCCATCCCCCCCTTGCTCCTCCTCCTCCTCCTCCTCCTCCCAATCCTCCTCCTCTTCCTCCTCCCGATCCTCCTCCTCCTCCTCCCGATCCTCCTCCTCCTCCTCCTCCTCTTCCTCCTCCCGATCCTCCTCCTCCTCCTCCTCCTCCTCCTCCTCCCGATCCTCCTCCTCCTCCTCCTCCTCCTCCCGATCCTCCTCCTCCTCCTCCTGATCCTCCCCTCCCCTCGGCCCCCCTCTGCTCCCCAACCCTTCAACCCCTTTCTGTGGCCGCTCATTAGGGGTGTTACAGGCAGCTTCAATGGAGGTGATGGAAGTGATGACAAGTGTCAGCACGGGATGGTTGCACTCTGACTGATGGCGACAGGTGACCACGATAGCGGGTGGTCAGTCACGGAGGAGGGAGAAGAGGAATAGGAGGAGGAGGAGGAGGAGATGAAGATGAAGATGAGGATGAGAGGAGGGAGATGGGGGTGTAGGTGGAAGGTGGAGGTGGTGGTGGTAGTTGAGGTGGAGGTGGGGGTGGGAGGTGAGAAGTGGCGGTTGGAAGGTGGACGGTTAAGGTACAAAGTAAGAGGTGGAAAAAAGAAGTGGCTGAGTAACAAGAGGAGGGGGAAGTGGCCTGGGAGGTCGGAAGTAAGAGGAGGTACAAGGTGTGAAGTTCGAAGTGGAAAGTCGAGGGTCAGGGTGGGCGGGAAAGAGGTGGAGGTAGAGGGCAAGGGAGACGAGGGTGGGTGAGGAGGATGAGAAAGAAGGCGAGGACCTGTCGAATGAAAGGGAAGAGAAGTAGAAGGGGGGAAGTAGGGAAGAAAGGAAGATGGGTGAGAGTAATGGAGAGAAAGGGAAGGAGCGAAGAGAAGAGAGGAAGAGGAAGGAGAGGAGGAAGGAAGGAAGGAAAGGAGGAGCAGCGAGGGAGGAAGGAAGGGTGCGAGAGGAAGGAAGGGCGGGTGGGCTAGGTGGGCAAACACATTGACATCCGAGCACGCACGCACATAGTCAGTCAGTCACCCGCTCTCTTTTTACGGGTGAACTCTCATTCATTCGGCTCATTATATATTCACATATGCCTTCAGCCGTTTGTTCGGTCACTCACGCGTTCGTTAAACAAGTTGCTGATCACTCGTGCATCCTTCCCATTGAAGCAATCACCCTCGCAACCAAACTCTCGCCATTTACTCACGCACTCGCCTTTCACTCACGCACTCACTTGTAGATCCGTCCTCTCACCTATCCCCTGTCACGCACTCACTCACACACACACACTCACAAACACGCACACGAAAACACAGAACGATGCACGCACAAACGCCGCAGCGCCGTCCCCCCGTCTCCCCTCCCCCCACCCCTGCTGGCAGGCCCGGACGAGGGAGGGCGCGAGCGACGGAGAGAGAGGGAGAGAGAGAGAGCAGGAGAACCCCGTCAGTCTCGCTGGTGCTTTGCTCGCGTGAGGGCCACAGCAGTGCCACGCGCTTCGCCGGTGCCTCGCTGGGGGGTATGTGACGGCGGGGAAGGTCCAAGGGGATTGGGTGGAAGGGGGAGGGGGGGCGAGACTTATGCCATGCCTCGGCACCTCGCCCAGGTGGAGGGATAGGGATGAAAGAAATGGTGGAGGGATCTTTGCCCTGCCTCCTCCAGGCCTCCCTCCATTTTGCCCTCCATTCTTCCCTCCCCCCCCCCTTTCTCCTTTCCCAACGGAAGCGCGTGTAGTGATGACGTGAAGTGATGGTGATTTGGTTAAACGCGGAGTGATGGTGCAGATACGACAGGGGGTGCGAGGGGGGGAGGGGAGGAGAGGGGGGATGCTGGCAAGAAGTGTCACAATGTCGGAGATGTAAATAATGATGACGGGGATGATGATGATGGTTATGATGCTAGTGGTGATAATGGTAACGATAATGAAAGAACTTCGAAAAATAAGGAAATAAGGAGAGACACACGGCAATGTATTACAGAGACGAAGAAATCAAATAACACGAAAGAAAAAGGATGCGAAAAATAAGAAATCGGGAAAGGGAAAGAAAGAAGGAAGGAAAGAGAAAATCCGAGGAAGATAGCGGCGCCTCGAAGAAGAAGAAGAAGAAGAAGAAAAAGAAGAAGAAGGCAAAGAGGAAAAGCGGATGACAAGCCAACAGTGTGCCTAGTGAAATAGGCGATGCTCCAAATCGGGGTGTTCGGGCGGAAAACGGAAAAGGAGAATAGAGGGAAGTAAAGAGAGAAAGGAAGAAAAAAAAGGAAATGAACGGAAGTGAGGGGGTGGGGGGAAAAATGGAATTGTTGATGCGGCACGGAAAAATTGGAAGATATTGCAATTGAAGGGGGAGGGGAGCCCGGCTGGGGGGGGGGGTGAATTAAATCATCGGACGCTTGTTGTGAAGGAAACGAAGGAACACGCAACTTCATGGGGCGTCGGATATGATTATCATAATGTCTGGAAAATATTGGTGTTTTTTTCTAGATATATGATATGAGCAAGGCGTGTAAGCAGTGACAGAGATAAGGATAAGCATTTAAAAGAAATGAAAAGATTTGCACATATCTCTCTCTCCCTCCCTCCTCCTCCTCCTCCTCCTCCTCCTCCTCCTCCTCCTCCTCCTCTCTCCTCTCTCCCTTTCTCTCACTAATATATTTCTGTATACCTGTGCAGTATGTGTGTGCAAGAATCGCATTAACTGAAGCACTTTTCCTTACGATCCACACTTTATTGTTGGTTAATATTTGATGTATGTATAGATGGGTATGTTCAAATGCCAAACAATCAGTATTTCGTCTCCTTTTTCTTCTTCCTCTCCTTCTCCTGATATACGTTCTTGATTCGTGATTTGCTTTGGCATTTTTTTTGTTATGTGTATCGGGTTCAAAGGGAAAAGTGATCCTTTTGAGGTATTAATATAGTATGATATTGCTTACTGGTGTCAGGCCCTCTCTCTCTCGCGGGGTAAAGGGGGTCTCTCTCTCTCTCTCTCCTTCTCTCTCTCTCTCTCTCTTTCTCTCTCTTTCTCTCTCTCTCTCTCTCTCTCTCTCTCTCTCTCTCTCTCTCTCTCTCTCTCTCTCTCTCTCTCTCTCTCTCTCTCTCTCTCTCTCTCTCTATTTTTCTCTCAAAGAAGATTTTGATTATAGGAGGATAATCTTTTCTTTTGTGTGTTTTTATCTTTTGAAAGTTTCATGTTGTTTATTTGATGCCTTTGGCGGTTTTGCATGAGGCGGTTAAGCGAGACCTTGCCGTGAAAGGAACATAAACTGCACTTAAGGGGATTTCCTGTAGGTGCGGGGAGGAGGCTTAGGGGGGGGGGGAGAGGAAAGCGAGAGGAAGGGGAAAAGGAAGAGGAAAAGGAAGGTAAGGGGAGGAGGGGGAAGAGGAAGAAGAGGAGATGGAAAGGGAGGGTAAAGTAGCCTAGGAGGGAGAGGGAGGGGAGAAAGAAGAGTAGAAGGAGGAAGAAAAGGATAGAGAAGGAGTAAGGGGAAGAGCAGAAGGAGAAGGAATGGAGAAAGAAAAGAAGGGAAGGAGGAAAGGAGGAAGGAAGGAAAGTCAGAAGGAGGGAAGCTTCTGACGGTGCGGCCATACCTCGAGGGTTCACCTGCGTGTCACCCGCTAAGGTCAGGCCGGGTCAGGAGGTAGGCGGCCGTCTCGGGTTGCTAATGATTCCTTCTGGCGATCGGGTATGCGGGGTAAAGGGGGGGGGGGTGTCAGGCGAAGAAGAGAGGAGGAAGAAGTGGAGGATAAAGAAGAGGAAAGGATAGGATGAAGAAGGGATAAGTGGAGCATCGACAACAAGAGATGGTGATAATTATTATTATGACGAAAATATAGATAATAACAGTGATGATGATTATAATGATAGTAATAAGGATCATGATACTGATTATGATGGTAATGGCAGGAAGTAGGGCAGGAGAGAGGAGAAAAGGGGGCGGGGGAAAAAGGGCCTCGGAGTCGCCTCCCATTCCGCTCCGCTCCGTCTCGTCCCGCGGGCTTTGGCGGCCGGCCTCCTCCTCGGGCTCACGGCTACGATTTTACCGCTGCCAGGGTTCGCGGTGGTGCGTGGTTCGCGGAGGGGGGGGAGTGGTTGTGTTGGTTCTTGGTTCGTGTTGGTCCTTGGTTCGCGGAGGGGGGGAGGGGGGGGGGTTGCGTTGGTTCGTGGTCGCTGGTTCGCGAAGGGGATGGGGGTCGCGTTGGTGCCTGGTTCGCGGTTCGCGGTCGGTGGTTCACGTTGGTGCCTGGTTCGCGGAGGGGGATGTGGCGTTGGTGCCTGGTTCGTTGAGGGGTGGGGGGTCGCATTGGTGCTTGGTATGCGGAGGGGGGGATGTCGCGTGGTGCATGGTTCGCGGTCGGGGGGTCGCGTTGAGGATGGTTCTCGGGATGTAGAGAGAGAGGGAGATAAAAAAGAGAAGGGAGAGACAGACGGCGAAGAAGAGACTGGGATATTTCTAGATAAAGAGATGCAGATGATGGTATTGATGAATAGAAAGATGGTAGGTAGATTGATAGATAAGCAGGGAAAGATGGTAGGTAGGAAGGGAGAGGGAGGAAGGAGGGAAAGAGGGAAAGAGAGAGAGAGAGAGAGAGAGAGAGAGAGAGAGAGAGAGAGAGACAAAAACAGAGACAGAGACGCAAAGACAGAACGAGATACAAGCAGGCACCGAGAAATTAATGAGCGAGTGAGGGGGGGTGGGAAACAGACAGATAGACAGACAGAGACAAGGAGAGAAATAAATAAATAAGAGAAGAGAAAATGTGGCAGATATTCTCTCAATCTTGAGCGCGCTCTCCCCCCACTCCCCCTCCCCTCTCCCTTCCCCTCTCCCTTCCCCCTCCCCCCTCCCCTCCACCTTACCCTCTCCTCCTCCACCTTTCCCTCCCTCCCTCCCCTCTTTCTACCGTCCAGTCAGGCACGAAATGATCTTTTTCGCCTTCCGAGACGGCGAGGCGGACGAGGTTGGTTTTGGCGCAAGAGAGGAAGAGGTGAAAAGGAGATGAGGAGAAAGAGGGAATGGGGATAAGGAGGGATGAGGGAGATGACAAATGGAAAGTGAGAGAGGGAGGGAGGAGGGAAAGAGACAGGGATAATGAGATATAGAGAATGTGATATAACGAGATAATGTGATATAAAGAGATTATGAGATAGAGATAGAGAGAGAAGGAAGGAGAGAGAGAGAGAGAGAGAGAGAGAGAGAGAGAGAGAGAGAGAGAGAGAGAGAGAGAGAGAGAGAGAGAGAGAGAGAGAGAGAGAGGGGGGGGGGGGAGGAGAGAGAGAGAGGGGGGGGGAGATAGAGAAAAAGAGAGAAAGAGAAAGAGAACGAGACAGATGGAAAAATATTGACATTGATTGGTACAGAAGAAGAGAAGGATGAGCGAAAGAAAAGACTGATCAGAGAAGAATGGGAACTTTAAAGACGCCGGGTTAAAACAAATAAAGAGAACGGGCGAGATAAGAAGAAGGATAAAAAAGAAAGTAGAAACAATCACCGTGGAGAAAGGCGGAGGTTGGGGAAACGGAGGGGGAGAAATGACGATAGTTATAGTAACATTGATAATGATGATGATGATGATGATGATGATGATGATGATGATGATGATGATGATGATAGTGATACTAGTGATACTACTACCACCACTACCACCACCACCACCATTACTACTTCTAGTAATAAATAATAAAGATCATAATAACAGTAATGATAACAAGACGAAGGAGAAAATAAATACACAAAGGAGAAAGAGGAAATGCTAACGCTCCTGATGGGGATCCCCCCCCCCCTCTAAGAAAAAGGAAAGATGATGATAAGGATGAGAATGACGATTACGGTGACGATGGCGGGGATGGGGGTGCGTAGGAGACTCGCTTTCCTTCAGCTCTGAGTAAATATTGCAGGTCAGGGGAGGAAGGGAGGAAAGGAGGAAGGAGGGAGGAGGGAGGAGGAGGGGCTAAGGAGGAGGGAGGATGGAAGAGGAGGGGCTGAGGTTGGATGAAGGGCTAAGGAGGAAAGGAGGAGGGAAGAAGAGGAGGGGTTGAGGTGGGATGAGGG
>BOPN01000961.1:115000-117894 GCA_017312705.2 Penaeus japonicus
AAGAGGAAGAGAAGAGGAGGCAGGAGGGATTGCAGGTCTGGAAGGAATGAGCTTGGTCGGGAAGCGGAAAGGAAGAACAGAACAACAGGGAATAAATAGGAAGGAGAGAAATGAAGGAAGGCATGAATACTTGAATGTTTGGTGGATGTGAGAGGGAAGGGAAGAGTAAATCGATGGGGGAGAGATTGGTGAGACAGACAGACAGACAGACAGACAGACAGACAGACAGACAGACACAGGCAGACAAAGAGAGCCTCCTCGTCCAGCTTGGTCGCATTTGCCCTTAAGCGTGTGGATAGATCGAGCGGCGATTAGGGAATTCGCATGCCCTGGGAGAGGGAGCCATGTTACGCAGGTGACGGTCTTTACGGCGGAATAAACTTCAGCTAATCTGCTGGAAGGGTCCCTGGCCTCGTCCCCCATCGTCCCCATCTTTCCCCTCCTTGTCCTCCTCCTCGTCCCCCTCCTCCCCTTCCCCCACTCGGTTCCTTGGTTCAGTGTCTAGGAGGTGTGGCGCGAGGAAGTGTGCGTGCTTGCTTTGTTGCTCTCTCTCGCCGTCTCGTTTCTCTTTTTTCTCGCCGTCACTTGTGTCTTCCTCTCCGACTTTCCTTCCTTTCTCTCTATATCCCCTTCTCTTCCCTCCATCTCTTACCCTCCCTTCCTTGCTCTTTCTCATCCAGTGTCTCCTGCCCTCCCCCCCACCCCACCCTCAACCAATGCTGGTCCAGCGGTGGACAAAGGAAGAGAGAAAGACCAATTGTTGGAAAGTCAGTCTCTCTCTCTCTCTCTCTCTCTCTCTCTCTCTCTCTCTCTCTCTCTCTCTCTCTCTCTCTCTCTCTCTCTCTCTCTCTCTCTCTCTCTCTCTCTCTCTCTCTCTTTCTCTCTTTCTCTCTTTCTCTCTTTCTCTCTTTCTCTCTCTCTCTTTCTCTCTCTCTCTTTCTCTCTCTCTCTCTTTCTCTCTCTCTCTCTTTCTCTCTCTCTCTCTTTCTCTCTCTCTCTCTTTCTCTCTCTCTCTCTTTCTCTCTCTCTCTTTCTCTCTCTCTCTCTTTCTCTCTCTCTCTCTCTCTCTCTCCTCTCTCTCTCTCTCTCTCTCTCTCTCTCTCTCTCTCTCTCTCTCTCTCTCTCTCTCTCTCTCTCTCTCTCTCTCTCTCTCTCTCTCTTTATCTTTCTATCTATCTATCTATCTCTATCTATCTCTCTCTCTATCTTTCTTTCTTACTTTCTTTCTTTCTTTCTTTCTTTCTTTCTCTCTCTTACCCCTCCCTCCCTATATCAGCATTTCCATTCCCAAGTCCCAGAGTATCTTCGTGTGCTTTCAACCAGGCAGCATTGCTTTGAGGAAGAAGGTTAGGTATGGGGATAGCGATCGGAAGAGGGGGGAGGGGGGATAGGGAGAAGAGAAACAGTAGGCGTGGTTGAATAATGGGGCTGGGCAGAGAGAAGAGGGGCGTGCTTTAGGATATGACCTGGAGGGGGAAAGGGGAAAGGGGGCGTGGTTTAGGGAGGTTGGTTATGGTGAAGGAACTGAAGGGGAGAGGAAGGGGTGGGGAGGGGGGAGGGTAGTTGTGTGTCTCTATGGGCGCGGCTAAGTGTTATCGTTGAGTGGTATGGTGTCGTGGAGAGGAAATATAGTGCGGAGTTATGTGAAGCTATGTTATTGTTGGTGTATAGTGTCGAAGCAGTGTATCGTATGTATGCATGGTGTTTCGATGTTGCAGTATAGTGCCCCGATGACCCGCTTTGCCGCGAAATTGCTAGTATGATGTTGCTATGATGCAATATGCCGTGGTTATGCAGAATGCAATTGCACCCTGGAGAGACCTATGAGAAGAGCACGCAGTAGCATCCCCTCAGCGTCAGCTTTGTTCGGAGGATAGACCGGGTCACACGCCCGCGCTGACTCAGAACCCGCCCACGCCCGCCCTCGCTACGCAGTGCCACCCACGCCCACGCCACACAGCCATGTGGAGGAGCCGCCCATAGGCTCGCCTTCCGCCCGACCTCACACACACCCCCAGGCCACCCCTCCCCCCCGCCCCTGCACCAGAACCGCCCATGTCAAGGAAGGGCGGCCCGGGCGGCGGCGGTAGCGGGGGGGGAGGAGCAGGGGGAGCCGGAGGAGGAGGAGGCGGAAGTGGAGGAGGCGGAGGGACGGGTGGAGGAGGAGCAGGGGGAGGGGGAGGATCAGGGGGAGGAGGCGGGAGCATGGGCCTCCCGTGGAAGGGTCGGCGGAAGATCTCCCTGCCGTGGTTCCGGCAGGCCTCGCTCTCCCGCGAGGAAGGCCCTGTGGTGGCCGCCCACCCCCCTGCCGCCCGCACCTCGCGCTTGCCGCCCCTCCTGCGCCAGAGGACCATCGACTCCCCCCGAGGCCTCCTGGGGAGCCGCCAGCACTCGCGCTCCTTCGAGAACTCGCCCCTCGCGCACCTGGTACGTCCCGCGCCCGCCTTGCCTTGCCTTTCAGGGAGCACCGCCGCTCGGAGGACCAGGGAGGGGGAGGGGAGGGGGAGGGGGCCTGGAGTCCTTCTCGTTCCCCTTTCTTTTTCGTTTGCCCTTATTTCTCCCTCATTTCCTCCTGGGTTCTCCTCCTCCTCCTCCTCCTCTTTCCTGTTTCTTATGTTACACCCCATCTCCATTTACTCTCTATTCCTATCTTTCATCCTTCCCCATCTCCCGTTTCTTCTCCCTGTTCTTCCTTCCCTTCCCTTCCCTCCATTTTCCTCCGTCTTTTCCTCTTCTTCTGCCTCCCTTCTCTCCTTTCCTACCTCTTCCTCCCTTCTTTTCTCCTATCGTTCTTCTTTTTCCCTTCTTCCCTTTCTGTCTTTTGCACCCCATGTCATTTCCCTTCTTTCTTCTCCCTCTCTGTTTCCTTCTCATTCTCCTTCGTCATCCTTACC
>BOPN01000961.1:126170-131170 GCA_017312705.2 Penaeus japonicus
TCCCTTCGCCGATTCGGTGCGTGTTTACTGTGATAGATCTGTAACTATGTGTATGGTTTTTATCCCCAGCGAATCTCTAATCAATTTTTCCTCTTCTATACACACAGCTCAGCGTACCTGCGGCGAAAGCACGAGTTACAACAACACTTACTTCGTGAACCCAGGATACACTGGTTCAGATACAGGAACCGGCGCTTGCATGTTGACAGTTAACCGCGTCAACAACAACATTTGTCAATTGCGCCTCGATTTCCTGGACTTGGAATTGGAGCAGCCGGACGCCGATGGCAACTGCAATGTTGATTTCCTGACCGTGACGGGAGGAACTTCGACCGTGCCCAGGATCTGTGGCTCCAACACGGGGCAGCACAGTAAGTTAGGGGGATATGAGGAGGAAGAGAAGAAGAAGAAGAAGAGAGAAGAGAGAGAGAGAGAGAGAGAGAGAGAGAGAGAGAGAGAGAGAGAGAGAGAGAGAGAGAGAGAGAGAGAGAGAGAGAGTAATCTATAAAGGAGTAAAGACAGAAATCAGGAATATTTCATATTGTTTCATATACAATAGGCAATTAGATACAACTGTGTGTGTGTTTGTATGCCTAGCTGCGTATCTGTGTGTCAAGGAATTGGCATCTAATCACAACCCCGCTCTCCCCCCTTCAGTGTACGTCGACGTGGACCCCAACGGCGGCGCCCTCAAGGTCACGGTTGACCGGTCGGCGGCCTCGACCGTTAACCGATCCTGGAATATCAAGGTCACGCAGATTGCTTGCGATTCGCAGTACAGAGGTGAGGACTGTTTTTGTTTCTTTTGTTCGGTTGTTTGTTTATGTTTTAGGTTAGTTTGGGAGGAAATTTGAAAGGTTAAATTGATTTAATTTTTTTTCTTCTTTTTTTTTTTGAGAGGGAGGGGTGAATTATAGGCCTTATTTCTTCTTTTTGTTAGAGTCAGTTTGGGCGTTATTATTATTATTATTATTATTATTATTATTGCTATTATCCTTACTTGATATTAGAGGTTAGGGTGGCGAGTTTTTGAGTTAAGAAGATTTTTAGGTGTTTTAAGGTGCAAGGCCGTATTCTTTCCCCCTTTTGTGGAGGGAGATTTTGTACTTTTCTTATAGTTGAAATTTAATTTATCGTCGTTATTATTTTATATTTTCTTTAGCCGAAACATTTCGTAAAAAACAAATTGAAATTATTTCACGTGTAGAATTTTTTTTATGAGCCTAAAATGTTGTTTTTTTTTCATGAATTAACCTTTACCTTTTTATTTTACCCCCCCCCCCCATCTTCCCCTCCTCTTATCTTCTCTCTTCCATCCTCTTCCATCTCCTCTTTCCCTTGTTTCATCCCATCACCATCCTCCTTCGTCTTCCCACTTTCCTTCCTCTCCCATTTGTTCCTTGCCTCCTCCGTTATCGCCCCCCTCTTTACCTCTCCCCTCCCCCCCTTCCCCCTTTCTTTCTTTATCCCCACCTCTCTCCTCTTCATCCTCTCACTCCTTTCTCCACTCCCCCTTTCGTCTCCATTCTCCCCCTCTCTCCTTCCTTCCCTCAAACCCCCTTCTCCACCTTTGCCTCTCTCCTTCCTTTCCCGACTCCCCCTCCCCACCCTCTACCACCTCCCCTTTGCCCTCTCTCCTTCCTTTCCCCCACACCCTTCCCCCCTACCTCCCGTATTACCCTCCCCCCTCCGCCACCCCAGCTCCCTCCGGATGCCTTCAGTATTACACCGAGACCTCAGGATACGTCGAGAGTTTCAACTTTGACAACGCTGCTCCCACTGACGCCACAGGTAAAAAAAAATCGACATTTGTAAGATAAATGAGATAGATAAATTGATAGATAATAAATGAGTAAATTAATGAATTATTAAATGAATGGATAAATGCATAGATTAACTGATTAATCAAATTAGATTGAATTTAGTTAGATTTTAAAGATAAAAAAAAGTTGAATTGATTTATTTAAATATATTTTGATTGCTTTCCTCCTGTGATTGTGATTTCTTATAGATACTGTGATATTAAGTCACAAATCGATTAATTTACTGGTTACTAATATATTCCAAATGAATTCTAGAATATTATATTATATGGCTATTTCTATTCAACTATTCCTGTTTAATCTATATGGGAATATCTAATGTTTATATATATATTTTTTTATTTTATTCGTTTTCGCTTTTCCTTTTCCCTCTCATTATGCGCATTTATCTGTCTGTCTATTAGTTTGTCTACCTTTCTTACACCCGCTCCTAAGCTCTGTCACTAACTCAAATGATGATTTGTAATATTTCACCTCTCTCTCTCTCTCTCTCTCTCTCTCTCTCTCTCTCTCTCTCTCTCTTTCTCTCTCGCTATCTCTTTCTCTCTCTCCCTCTCTTCCTATTTCTCTCTCTCTCCAACTCTCCTCCTTACCTTCACCCTACGCTCACCCCATATCTTTCTCTCTCTCTCTCTCTCTCTCTCTCTCTCTCTCTCTCTCTCTCTCTCTCTCTCTCTCTCTCTCTCTCTCTCTCTCTCTCTCTCTCCCTCTCCCTCTCCCTCCCTCTCTCTCTTCCACCCTCTCCCCCCTCTCCCTCTCCCACCCCTCCCACCATCCCTCCCTCCCTCCCACCCTCTCTCACGATCAGCATCACCCTACACCCCAACCTTACGCCCCCGATCGCTTCCTTCACACAGGGACCCGCCAGATCGCCAACCAGGACTACGGTATCTGCGTCGAGATGGAAGATGGCTATTGCGGCATCATCTGGGAGAGAAATTCGACGATTGGAGATAACAGCTTCACCGTCAGTGGGAATGTGCCTGGAACTGATCCCACTCTTATCGGTATTGGAAATGTTTGAAGTTTTTGGAACCCGTTTAATTCATTGCCAAATTTTTTAACACAATACAGTGTACATTATTTCCATATTATTATGATTTTTTTTTTTTTTTTTTTTTTTTTTTTTGGCTAACCTCCTCGGAGTTGTTTTTTCAGGCAATGTAAAATGGTGGGCGAGGGAGAGGGTTGTTAAAGTCTTTTTTGTTTGTTCGTTTGTTTTAATGTGTCTCTTAGTCTGGCTGGTTCTCTTTCTGTTTTTCTCTGTGTTGCCTGTCTGTTTTTTTTTTTTTTTTCTCTCTCTCTCTCCCTTTCTCTATCTCTCTCTCTCTATCTCTCTCTCTCTCTCTCTCTCTCTCTCTCTCTCTCTCTCTCTCTCTCTCTCTCTCTCTCTCTCTCTCTCTCTCTCTCTCTCTCTCTCTCTCTCTCTCTCTCTCTCTCTCTCTCTCTCTCTCTCTCTCTCTCTCTCTCTCCCTCCCTCTTTCTCTCTCTCTATCTATTTATCTAATATCTCTCTTGTTTGTATGTCTATCTGTCTTTCTTTTTTAGAAAAGGATTATTATGATGACATTAAGATGAAACATGATAACACAAGTTGTCGAAAGTAGACAAGTACATTGTTGTTGTTTTTATTATTTTTTTATTATTATCTTTGTGTTAATCATCGAGGCTGTTTCCGTCAGGCACGGCCGCGGCGGGAAGCACGGGCGCCGCGTGCACGACCGACTACGTGATCATCCCTGGCGGCGTCGACGACAACCAGAACTCGGTCGACAGGTTCTGCGGTCTGGGATTCCCCAACTCCGTCACTTGTAAGTTATTAAGATGCAGGCACACACACACACACACACACACACACACACACACACACACACACACACACACACACACACACACACACACACACACACACACACACACACACACACACACACACACACACACACACACACACACACACACACATATACACACACACGAATCTGAATTTGTGCAATGCCATTATATTTATGCCGGGCCGCCTCGTGCACATAGCCCGGGCGAAGCGACGTCTTCGAGAATCTCTGAATTATATTTATTTTGTCTCCTCCAGCTACCATGAAGCCCTTCGTTCTTTACGTTCACACTGACGCAGATGAAGCCACAGACGTTGCAAACCGCGGCTTCAACCTGCAATACCGACAGATCACCGACTGCTAAGCATGGGGACCATAACCACCGGTATAGAGCGGTTCAACATTTAATTAATATGACAGACAAACGAATAGTTACAAGGAAATTACAAACCATGACCACTTATTTTATGTAACGACCATTAAGCCAAGGCAGGAGAGTGAGCAAAGACTGACTATTCTTGACAATCTATTTCGTCTATTTATAACTTTAATACCATGACCTTTTTTTGTAAACGCTCCATTTATATGACTCTTATAGGATGTATTTTGTACTCGTAGGATTCTTTGTGAAAGACTTGTAGGTAAAAGTAACTACACGCTTTACGTTGTGTATTTTTTTAAATTTTCGTTAGCTGTTGGTTTCCATGTCAGTTATTATTGATATTTTTTCGTTATTGTTTTGTTTGTGTACTATTGATTTTGATAATGTACTTGATTCTTGTCACTGTAACGTATTGTTATTGTTGTGTTGTGCCAGCTGGACTGGCTCACTGGCGTTACAGTGATGTAATTTATTGTTTTATTTCTATAAAGTTTACACAATAGATATGATTTGCCTTTTTTATTTCCTGGTAAGTGAAAATCATTCATATAGTATCATCCTGAGATGTATGTGTGTGTGTGTGTGTGTGTGTGTGTAAGTTTTGGACAGAAAGAGCTATCATTGTCATAACAAGTATTTTTGACATTGCTGATACATTTTGTTATTATACATTATAATTACTGACGTTACCACCATCACTATTATAACCTAATGCGTATATCAAGAGCATCTTATGTATTTCTTAAATAATCATTGCTTCTATCAATCACTTGATCAGTCTAACAAAATGTATAGTACCTCGGAATTAAGAGTACAAAAAAGAAAAGAAAAAGATACAAGATACAGACTATCAAAAGATAAAAGATAAAGAGTCTCCAAACAGAAAATGTAATTACAGATAAGCGTCACGTGACTTGCATGCGATCCTGAATTAAAACTGAAATTGAAATTGTTAGTTTA
>BOPN01000961.1:138670-143670 GCA_017312705.2 Penaeus japonicus
ATTTGATTTTTTTATTCTTATTTATGGTTTGGATTTTTTTCTTTTCTTCTTCTTCTTTATTTACTGTTTATCTTGCTCTTTCTTTATGCCTATTCTTCACCCTACAGCTCGTAGACGAAGTGATTGAACAGATCATTGGAAACGCGACCTTCAGTGTGGACTCGTTCTTCTTCATGAGCGGCCTCCTCGTAGCCTATGGGGTCCTGAGGGAGCACGAGAGGTCAGGTCGGGTCAACTGGATCATGTTCTACGTTCACCGATTTATTAGGTCAGTGTTGTGGGGGGAGGGGGAGGGGGAGGGGCGGGGAGTGAGGGAGTGAAGTATGGGTTTCAGTGATGTGGTTTTTGTCTTGTTTTGTGGTGTTGTTGTTTTGTGTATTATTGTTGTATTTGGTGAGATTGTATTTATTGTTGTTGGTGTATTTTTTGTTGTTAGTGTATTTCATTGTTTATTGTGTTTATTGTCGTTTCTTCATTTGATGTTGGTACTTGTGTTGTTGATACTGTATTTATGTATATTTTTAGTTTATTTCTTTTACTGTATTTACTTGTATTGATGTATGTATTGCTGATATTCTTTGTACTATTAATGTTATATTTCTTATCATGATTTGTAGTGCCATTCCTGTATTTTTTGTTTTCACTACCATTACTGTATTCACTGCCGTTACAGTTACATTTTCCCCTAAATTTTTCCCCTACATCTACTTTCTCTCCCTCATACTTACTATCGTTACTAAACTCACTAACCTCCCCCCTCCCCCCTTTCAGACTAGCCCCCCCGATAGCCCTGACTGCCGGAGCCATGGCCACCATCGCCAAATTCGCCCTGGTGGGTCCACATGGCCCGTCCATTGAGAGAAGCATTGTGGACAATTGCAAGTCCTATTGGTGGGCTGATACGCTCTTCGTCGGGAACCTTCTGGAACAAGGAAAGATGGTGAGAGGCGAGAGAGGGGGAGGAGAGGGGAAAGGTGGGGGTGGGGGGTTATATAGTGAGGGAGAAGGGAAAACTGTGACGCGTATAGTGAGGGAGGAGGGGGAAGAGGGAAACTTATGGTGAGGGGAGAAGGGGAAACTGTGACGCGTATGGTGAGGGAGGAGGGGGAAGAGGGAAACTTATGGTGAGGGGAGAAGGGGAAACTGAGATACATATGGTGAGGGGAAAGGGAAAAGGGATAGTAAGACATTTATGGTGAAGGAAAGGAGAGAATGTGTAATGTTTAGGATATCTTGAAGAAAAAAGATGTGGAAAGCGCAGATGGTGTTTGTTTGTGTGTGTGTGAGAGAGAGAGAGAGAGAGAGAGAGAGAGAGAGAGAGAGAGAGAGAGAGTGCGTATGCAAATGCCAAACGCACTTCACCGAATATCTGTATCAAGAAACAACCCACAAACATTCGAATACCCATCACAGCCCAAAGACAAATAAAAACAAAACATACACCCACCATTCAAAAAAGTAAATAAACCAACGAACAAAACTACATAGTAAACAAGCATAAAAAACAAAACTAAAAGAGAAAAAGAACACCAAAATTTACCTTCCTCTCTCCCGCCCACAGTGTCTGCCGCAGTGCTGGTACACAGGAGTCGATACGCAAATCTATATAATTCTACCATTCATCTTTATACCACTGCTCTGGAAGCCCAAAATAGGTAAATCTGGTGGTCTTATTTTGTGGACTTTCTTATTTAGTTTCTGTTGTGTGTTTATTGTTGTGTTTGAATTTTTTTTTCTGTAATTACATGTTAATCGTGATGGTTATTATCATCATTGATGATGAAATAATAATGATATTGATAATGATTATAATTGCAATAATCATGGGGATAATAAGGATAATGATATTAATGATAATAATTATGATGATAATAATGATCATGATAATTAGCTTGATAATATTAAGAATGATAATGGTTACAAAAAAATAATAATGACCATGAAAATAATATTAATAGCAAGGATGATACAAATGATAATATTCTTATGAACGATAAAGAAATAAAACTCATTTTTGTCACCCATCATACAGAAAACACATTTTTTTTTCGCCATTGACTCACTTACTCTAATTTACTCATCCTCATATTCACCATCAATTTTCTCGCACGATTCCAGGCATTCCATGGATGGCAATAATGACTCTGGTTTCCTTCGTTATTCCAACCGTTATCTTCGCTGTCTATAACGTTGCGCCGGCCTTGTTCTTCGCGTGAGTGTTGGCGCCTTTTTTTAAAGCGAATGTGGCTTTCGTTTTTGTATTTACTTTTGGCTTCGGATTGACTGGTGTTTTTTTGTTTTTTTTTCTTTTTTAGTTTGTTTACTGTGTGTGTGCGTGTGTGTATGTGTGCGTGTGCGTGTGTGCGCGTGTGTGTGAACGTGCACATAAGCGAGCGTACATACACGTGCCTTCATACCTACATACCTGCATATACGTACGACAGCACGTGCATACCAACCCACCTACATTTACCAAATACCTTCTATGCTTCCAACCCCACAGAAAGCCGGAGGAGCAGCCGACAGAGTTCGTGGACACCTACGGCAAGCCTTGGTGTCGCGCCAACGCCTACCTCATCGGGTGCTGGGCCGGGTACTTGCTCTATAAGGTGTCCGGCAAGAAGATCAAGCTGACTTGGGTGCGTTTTGATTTTTTTTTTTTTTTTTTCCGGGGGGGGGGACCCCGTTTTATCATTTTTATTATTGGGAGGGAGGGAGAAGAGAGAGAGAGAGAGAGAGAGAGAGAGAGAGAGAGAGAGAGAGAGAGAGAGAGAATAAGAAGCAGAGAGAGAGAGAAAGAGAGAGAAAGAAAAGGATAAAGATAAAGAGAGAGATAATGAAAAAAAGAAAGAAAGAAAGAGAAATAAAATAACAGCAAGAGAAATAGAAAAAAATAGATAAAGAAACAGAAAAATAATCATATAAATCCAACAAATAAAAAACAAAAACAAAAATAAACATCCCCTTACCCCTCTCCCATCTCCCCTCTCCCTCTCCCTTCCCAAACACCAGTGGCAGGCGCTGCTGGGGTGGGTCCTCGCAGCTCTCATAGGCTGTCTGGTGATCTTCGGCGTCGCGAACTACAACACGACCGATGACCCTGACCTGATGCCGCCCGAGGTCAGCATAATCTACGGAGGTTTCAGCCGAGGGGCGTGGGCGCTGGCACTCCTTTGGGTCGTGTTCGCTTGTCACACCGGTTATGGAGGTAAGGAAGAGTGGTGTTGCATTATGATCTTTATCTAATTGATAATATTGATCTATTCATTGACTCGTTACACATATATGTTATGATAATTATATATAAGATTATAAATTCCGTCAGTATGAATTTATCTTTATTACATTTACCTGTTATCACATCAGCATTAATCCATTATCAGTTACACACACAAAATATAAATAAATACGACATAATCCTCATCCTAAACGAATAGAAATATCATCACACACACAAACAAACATAAACACAAACACACACAAACACAAACACATACAAACACAAACACATACACACACACACACACAAACACAAACACAAGCACAAACACACACAAAAACACAAACGCAAACAAACAAACACCCACACAACCAATAACACTTCCTCCTCTTACTCCTCCTCCTCCTCATCATCATCACAATCACCACAATCATCACCACCACCACCACATCAACCCATCATCCCAAATAACACAACCCATCAAAACCAACCTAAACAAGCCTCCATCTCTGACTCCAACCCATTTTTTTTTTTTTTTTTTATGCAACAGGTCCTATCAACACGTTCCTATCACATCCCTCATGGCAGCCCCTGAGTCGCCTGACCTACTCGATGTACCTCACTACAATTCCTGTTCAATTGATCTACTCTGGGGCTGTGTTCATGCCCGTATACCTCGATCATCTCAATAAAGTGGGTATTTTTATTGCGTTCTGTCATTGTTGTTGTTGTTCTTGTCATCATTGTTATTCTGCGTGTTGTTATTATTTTTGTTATTATTGTTATTGTTATTATTATTATTATTATTATTATATATTCTTTATTATTATTTTTTATTATTGTTATTTTTATTATCATTATCATAATTATATTTTTATTATTATTATTTTTATCATTATCATTATTATCATTATTATCATTATTACTATTATTATTATCATTAGCATTTAGTTTTTATTGTTATTATTGTTGTTATTGCAATTATAATGATTGTCATTATTACCATTATTGTCAATTCTATTATAATTCTTGTTATTATTGATGCTATTACTATTATCATTATTGTTATCATTATCATTATTAGTATTATCAATATTTTCATATATTATTATTATCATTATTATCATCACTACTATTATCATTATGATTATCATTATTATTTTATCATAATCATTATCATGAATAGTAATAGTAGTAGTCTAATATCATAGTAGTGTCACTATCATTATCACTATTACTATAATTTTTATCATCATTATTATCATTATCATTAGTAGTAGTAATAGTAGTATCATCATCATAATCACCATTACCATTATTCTTAATATGATTACTATCATATAACATTATTACCATTATCATCACCAATTTGTCTCTCTTCTTTCACCATCACTTGACCATTAACGAAGAAAAACATACACATGGAAGGTAAAAATAATTCCATCTCCCTCTCTCTCTCTCTTTCTCTTTCTCTCTTTCACTTTTTCTTTTCTTTTTCTCTTTTTCTTTTTCTTTTTCTTTCTCGAAAGAGAAAGAGAAAGAAAGATAGAATTATTGTTATCATTATTACTACAATTATTATTGTTATTATTGTTAGCATTATTACCACAATTATTATTATTATTATTGTTATCATTATTACCACAATTATTATTATTGTTGTTATCATTATTACCGCAGTTATTATTACTATTGTTATTATTATTACCACAACCATCATTGTTATTATCGTTATCATTATTACTACAATTCATCTTTGTTTATTTTACCCTCCTAGATT
>BOPN01000961.1:166170-171170 GCA_017312705.2 Penaeus japonicus
GACGACCAGTATGCACTCGGGGACGACACGCTCGGGCCCAAAGACGACCTTTCCGCGTCGGAAATAGACGACGTCGGACAGACTCAACGCCTTCGGGATGATAAGTGTATGTGGGTTTTGTTCTTCCTTTGTTGACGTTGAAGTTTGGTGAAGTGACGTTGTGTTTAGGCTCCGCTTTAATTCGTTATTTAGTGTTTGTTATACGTTTTTTTTCTTTCTTTTTTTTTTTTTTTTAGATAGATTGATAGGGTTGTAGATAGATGGATAAAAGGATAGATAGATTGATAAATAAACGGGCAGACAGACAGAAAGAATGATAGGTAGATAGCTATACAGATATAGAAAGATAGATAGATGAACAAGTTGATATGTGAATAGACAGATACTAATATGGGCAGACAGATACACGCCCATGCACACGCAAGCATACGGAGATACATAGGCATAGACTCGCACATAAAAACAAACACGCAATCTTTTCCAACAATAGTCTTCCATTCCTGATTTTGTATTATCCCACACAAAGCTTTTTATCTCTCCTCCTCCTCCATCCCTTTGTCTTCTTATTTTCTTTATTTATTTCACTCTTATCTCCCTGTCTGCTTCTCCTCCTTCCCCTCTCTTCATCTCTTTCTTCTTACTCTCTTATCTCCCTACCTAATCCCCTCTTCGCCTTCCTTTTATATCCCATATCTTCCGACCTACCCTTTCCCCTTTCCCCCTCTCCCCGTTATTCTCTTCCCCCCTCCTTCTTCTTCTCCCCCCCCCACCTCCCCTTTGTTATTCTTCCTCCCTTTAACTCCTTCTTCTATCCTTCTTCCTTATCTCCCTACCCCACACACACTATTCTCCTACTTCGTCTCTTCATCTTTCTCCCCCCACCCTCGTTACCCCTACCCCACTTTCTCCCTGACCTCCCTATTTACCCCCCTTCCCCCCACCCTCCTCTTCATCATCGCCTCTCCTCATCTCCCCCTCCCCCTCCCTCCCCCAGTGTTCCTCGCCCTGGTCCAAATCCAGCCCGACCAGTGCACGACGAAGGACGGCTTCAGCACCATCGGGACGTGCATGCCGGCCTCCGAGTGCACCGCCATCGGGGGGGCGTCGTCGGGTTCCTGCGCGAAGGGCCTCGGGGTCTGCTGCCTCGGTGAGTTGTGCTTGCGAGTTGCTTTTGCTTGGGGTTGGTACTTGGGGTTTGGTTGGGGGGAGGGGTTGAATTGTGGTGTAGTGGTGTGAGTTCGATTTGGGAGTTTGCTTGGTGTTTGTGTGTATTTAGATGGTTGTTGTTGTGTTGTGCGGGTGTGTGTTTGTGTGTGTGTGTGTGTGTGTGTGTGTGTGTGTGTGTTTGTGTGTGTGTGTATGTGTGTGCATGTGTGCGTGTGCGCGAGCGCGTCCGGGTATGCATTCATGCGCATGTACGCGTCTATACGTAAACGCACTGACTATAAGATTACCTACCCATAAACCCAATAAGTATACAAACATTTACGAAGACTCTAAAGAACAACCAATCCACAACCCACACACACCAACCACCAGCAGCCCATCACCACCCTTATCCCTTCTCTATCTCTCCCCCCTTTCTCCCCCAGTGAAGAAGCGATGTTCCTCCACCTCGAAGTTCAACAACACCTACTTCGTCAACCCAACAGACGACACTACCCTGGGCGCCTGTACCCTCACCGTAAACAGAGTGAACGCCAACATTTGTCAGCTCCGCCTGGATTTCATTTTCTTCGAACTCTCGCAGCCTGACGCCATTGGCCAGTGCTCCGTGGATTTCTTCACGGTGCAGGGAATGCCCACGATGATCTGCGGCTCAAACACGAATCAACACAGTGAGTAAAGGAGGGGGATGAGTGGGTGGTGAGTCGCAGGAAGATGGTGAGTAAAGGAGGGGGATGAGTGGGTGGTGAGTCGCAGGAAGATGGTGAGTAAAGGAGGGGGATGAGTGGGTGGTGAGTCGCAGGAAGAGGGTGAGTAAAGGAGGGGAATGAGTGGCTAACGAATCACAGGAAGAGGGTGAGTGATGAATGAATAGGTGCTGTATCACAGGCAGAGGGTGAGTATAAGAGATGAGTGATTGGGTGTTGAATCATGCGACGAAAATGAGTAAATGAGATGAATGATTGAGTGGTGCATCAAGATAAGAGAAGTGAATATGAGAGATGAGTGACTAGCTGTTAATTCACAGTAAGATGGTGAGTAAAAGAGATGAATCATTAGGTGTTGAACCACAATAGGTAAGTATGTAAAAGAAAAATATTGTGAGTAAAAAGACGAATGCTCAAGTGTTGAATGACCATGACTTGCAGCTTCACAATTAAAAAAGGAACAACGATAAACAGTGACGTTTCGATTGAGACTCGAATGGAACTGGATCTTTCTAATTGAGGAATCGAGTCCTATTCGAGAAGTTTAATATTTATTGTCCCTCTTCCTATTACAAGTAATCATTTATATTAGATTTATTCATTTATTTATCTATTATCATTTGTCTATCATTAATTTATTGTTATTTATTTTTCTATTTATTATTATTATGGACAATTGAATATGTATATATATATATAGATAGATATAGATATACATATATATATTTATGTATCTATATATCTATATCTATCTATCTTTCTATCTCTCTCTCTCTCTCTCTCTCTCTCTCTCTCTCTCTCTCTCTCTATATATATATATATATATATATATATATATATATATATATATATATATATATATCTTCTTGTTTGTATCAGTGTACGTAAACGTGGATCCCAACGGAGGTGCCATCAAGCTCACAGTCGACCGGAGTGCAGCTGCAGCGATGAATCGTCAGTGGAATATTAAAGTGTCACAGATTGAATGCAACTCGAGGTTCAAAGGTGAGTGAAGCTGAGGAGACACGAGTGGAAGGTTTGTGTTTCTCTCTCTTTAGTTGTCACGGAAGGAAAAGCAAGTCGGTATCGCTAGGTTATCGTGAATGAGAAATGAGTTTTGATAATTGTAACGGTAGTGGTAATAGTAAGTAAGTTTATTCATTGTTTGATCGTGTGATTATCAGATAGATGGATAATACATCCAATAGATAGATCATTTTTCGAAATTCAAAGTCTCTCTGTCCTTCCACGTGTGAAAAAGAGGAAATGGAAAGATTTTGATGTCAATAGGTATCATCATAGAAATAGGCCTATAAATCACATAACCAACCCAACCACGGCTCTTTTCAGCACCAAAAGGCTGTCTTCAATATTTCACCGAAACATCTGGAAGTGTATCAAGTTTCAACTACGGCACGTCGCTTCTTAGTGGTAAGCTAAGCATATCCTTGAGTTCGTACATGAAGGATATCGCTTCGTGAGTGTACTACTTTGTTATGGAGGGAGGGAAGGAGGGGGGGGGGGGTGATACTATGTTGGGTAAAATTTGTTGTGGAGTTCTCCAGGTATGTATGATCAATGATTGACGGAGTGTTTAATATCATATAGGTGAAAATTATTTTCAAAATCATTTTCCTTCCCCCCCTCCCACTTTTCCTCTTTCCCTCCCTCTCGTCTCCCTCCCTCAATCCTTTCTTATTACCTTCCCCCTCTCTCGTCCCCCTTCCCTCCCCTACCTCCCATCTCCCTCCCACCTTCCCTCCTTCCCTTCCGTCTCTCTCCTCCTTCCCTCCTTCCTCCCTCCCTCCCTCCCTCCCTCCCTCCCTCCCTCCCTCCCTCCCTCCCTCCCTCCCTCCCTCCCTCCCACCTTCCCTCCCCTACTTCCCATCTCTCTCCCCCCTTCCCCCCCCCCCTCTCCAACAGGCACCCGTCAAATCCGAAACATGGACTACGGTGTATGTCTCCTGCCTCCCGACGGCTACTGTGGCATCATTTGGGAGAGAGATGCTACAAACATCAATTCCTTCACCGTAACTGGTGCGCTGGATGCCCTGGACCCTAAACTTATAGGTATGTGTTCTCTAGTGTTCCCTAGTGTTCTCTAATGTTCTCTAGGGCAGTGTTTCTCAACCAGTTATTCGTAGAAACCTATTAAGGGATCCTCAGGACGGGAAATTCTACATATTATAGTTAATCCTACCATTGACTCAGTTTATTTTAATAATTATTATATTTTCTTGGAAATGAAGTATACTTTATTTTCCATTTCGTAAATATACACAGATTTTTATCCCAATTTTATTTATGTATGAAATGCTTATACAATGAAAATCTAACACTAAACACCACTTCCTATGAAAAGTAAAACCTTTTATTTACTTTTATTTTATTTAATACTTACACACGAACGTAAAACAAATATATCCTATCGAATCCCGTACCAAGCAGTTCGAATTCCGTACCAAGCAGTTCGAATCCCATACCAAGTAGTTCGAATCCCGTACCAAACAGTTCGAATCCCATACCAAGCAGTTCGAATCCCGTACCAAGCAGTTCGAATCCCGTACCAAGCAGTTCGAATCCCGTACCAAGCAGTTCGAATCCCATACCAAGCAGTTCCAATCCCGTACCAAGCAGTTCGAATCCCATACCAAGCAGTTCCAATCCCGTACCAAGCAGTTCGAATCCCATACCAAGCAGTTCGAATCCCGTACCAAGCAGTTCGAATCCCGTACCAAGCAGTTCGAATCCCGTACCAAGCAGTTCGAATCCCATACCAAGCAGTTCGAATCCCATACCAAGCAGTTCCAATCCCGTACCAAGCAGTTCCAATCCCATACCAAGCAGTTCGAATCCCGTACCAAGCAGTTCGAATCCCGTACCAAGCAGTTCCAATCCCGTACCAAGCAGTTCCAATCCCGTACCAAGCAGTTCGAATCCCGTACCAAGCAGTTCGAATCCCGTACCAAGCAGTTCCAATCCCGTACCAAGCAGTTCGAATCCCGTACCAAGCAGTTCGAATCCCGTACCAAGCAGTTCCCTGACCCTACAAGTGGATTTAAAGAGTTCAATTGCTTCAAAGGTTAAGAGACACTGTTCTGGGATTAATTCGCATTTCTACTACTT
>BOPN01000961.1:176170-178670 GCA_017312705.2 Penaeus japonicus
AATGTGTATGATACCTCTTCATGAGTAGATCATCTCATTAAATCAGTTCCCACTGGAAGGTCAAGAATAATCGTACATCCAGAAATTTCCCAAGACAACAACCAATCAGAGTACTTGTCATAAGTTCATCTTTCCCCCTTCCTCTTGTATACATTCTTCAAATTCTTTTCCATTTTTATACACGTGGAAATTTATGAATGAAAAAAAAGAAACCTGATATGTTAAAGTCTGGATACACCGTCTATAATATACAGTCGACCTTGGTCCCTTTACACAGGGGCGGTCACCGTCAGAATACCGTCATCGGAAAGCGCTGCCGTGACTTTGTCCGGCTGAGACAACGTCGGGAGTGAGAATCGACGCTCGAAGGAACAAGGGCCTTTCTTGCCCTTGACCACGATCGCTCCATCCTCCGCCTTCACGTCCAGATGTCCGTCCGCGAAGTCCTTCACGTCCACCACAATCTGGAGGAGAGACGGCGGGTGGTAAGGAAGAGGACCGAAGATGGAGAAAGAATCACAAGTGGAACTATACTACATTGATATTACAGTTCAGTTCAGAGAGATTTGCGAAGGCTTTCCTTCGCCCAGGCTATATGCACGAGGCGGCCCGGCTATATATATATATATATTTTGGAATTAAAAAAAGCTTTTACGGGAAATGAACCCGCGGACACAAATTTGTAGGTTAAGCTTTAACCCAATAGGCCATCACAGCTGTGGATATTGGTATTACTAAGGGGAACTCATAAGCGTTTAGAGAAATAGTGAGATTCCTGAGTCAAATTGCGTGTGTGTGTGTGTGTGTGCGTGTGTGTGTGTGTGTGTGTGTGTGTGTGTGTGTGTGTGTGTGTGTGTGTGTGTGTGTGTGTGTGTGTGTGTGTGTGTGTGCATGTGTGCGTGCGTGCGTGTGTCTGTGAGTGTGTGTGTGTTTCTAAACTTGTGCTTTTTATTCTCGTACCTTAACCTCTCCTTCGTCCTTGGAAACATTGGCCGCCTGATTATCCTCCTGCTGGACACATTGGCGGAGATTCCTGTAGGACTGCATCTTGTCGTCCTCCAAGCCGGCGGTCGACCCTCTCCGAGCCACGACCTCGTCCAGCGCCGCCTCGAAGTCCTTCCACACCTTCTCGAAAGTCGTGTCCTGCAGGAACCTTCCGCGACGCTTGATGGGGAGGACGCGGTTGTGCGAGGAGGAAGAGGAGGTGGAGGTGATGCTCGAGAAGGAGGAGCCGTCGTCGTCCCCCTCGATGTTAAGAGGGATGATCCTGGTGTTGGAGCCGCTTCGCCCGGCACACAGCTCCTCGTTCTGCACCGCCTGGGCCACGCTCTCCACCCTGGCACTCGAGGTGGACGTGGAGGTGGAGGTGGACGTGGCCTGGCCCTCCACTTCGAGCGGGATGACGCGTGACCCGCCGGGGGCCTGATTCAAGGAAGACCCCGTTTGTGTTGGTACGATCTGCTCCTCCACTGATGAGGCTGACGTCTGCTGCTGGATCGAGGACGAGGTATCTGCGCCCTCGAGGTTGACTGCAACGCTCTTTGCGCCCTGCGGATGCACGGCTGGGTTATGTGGATGTCTCTTTTTTCTGGTTTATTTGGCAGCCGATCTCTCTCTCTCTCTCTCTCTCTCCCTCTCGCTCTCTCTCTCTTTCTCTCTCTCTCTCTCTTTCTCTATGATTATGATAAGGGACAGTAGATGGATCATTATGCAACCTATATACTTTGTTCACTCAACTCAAATGAATCAATATTTGCATGGCGTACAATATATGTAATTTCTTGTGCATGCCTGTAACAGCCTTAGTCTAAGAATATATAAGCTAATAATTATGCATTTTGCAATTAAGATACACCTGTTAGGATATTCAAATTGTATGAATAAATGCTATTGCATTTCCTATATCTAGAGCAAAGGTCAACAAACTTTGTTGGAGCACGCAAACCTTACAGCTTTGAATTTCGTGTTAGTATTTTTTTTTTTTATCGATTTAGGATTTTATATTGAGTGATATACAGCTTCGCATTAGACACTGAGGAACTGACAAGATCCGAAAATAAGATAAATGAATTTGTTAGGTTGATGCAATAGATATATCAGATAGATGTATCAGGGGTAAGAGGCATATTCCCTGAAAATTCTTTCACAAATCCCGTTCTGAGACTTTTTGCTCCCGAGTGGGATCAAAGTTGTGTGAGAATATTTCATCTCTCTCTACCTGCCTATCTGTCCCTTTAGACCTTTTGCCTATCAATTTTATCTCGATAGATTTATTTGGTATATATGTATATATATGTGTGTGTGTGTGTGTGGATGCGTGTGTGTTTGTGTGTGTGTTTGTGTGTGTGTGTGTTCTGCCTGTACCTTACATACTAAAAGTTCTGAAAAAGGGGCGTAGAGACAAAATGAGAATCACGTGGACAGCACTGTGTGTGGCCCCGCCTACTTGTACATTACTTTTATCTGCTACGATAACATGTTTCTTGCTTTTCTTTTTTTT
>BOPN01000961.1:183670-193670 GCA_017312705.2 Penaeus japonicus
GACCCAGATGCCAAGGACGTGACGCTGGGGCCACTGAGGCAGCTCGGTGTAGAGTAGAGGGCTGGTTATGTGACTGAGGAAGAAAAACTCATTTACACGTAGCTGGGCATGTGGATTTTAATGCAAGAGGGGTACACAGGCAGACATATAAACGCACATATAGATTATAAGTCAACGTACAGAATTATAAGATAGAAGGGGAGGAGTGAGAGAATGATAAGGGATGTATGAGAGAAACCGAGATAAAGAGAGATGGGCAAACACTAAAAGACATGCGAATACTCACATACAAACAGAACGATGCACACACACATGCACACACAAGTATATATGTATAATGTATATATATATATATATATATATATATATATATATATATATATATATATATATATATATGTGTGTGTGTGTGTGTGTGTGTGTGTGTGTGTGTGTGTGTGTGTGTGTGTGTGTGTGTGTGTGTGTGTGTGTGTGTGTGTGTGTGTGTGTGTGTGTGTGTGTTGTGTATGTATATATATGAGAGAGAGAGAATTGGGAGCAGCTACTGGCAAGCAAAGATCAAATATCTAACTTTAGTCACTGCGGATATTTTAGTCTCCGGTTGGACATTCTAGTTAAGATAAAGAGAGAAAAAAGCTTGAAGCAGACACATCGTGAGGGAGAGAGGGGGGGAGGAGTGGGAGAAGTTAAAAGGGTAGAAAAAGAGAAGAGAAACAGACACATATAGAGACGTGAACATTTTATTTTAATGACATGAGATAAACATGTTGTGGTTCTTAACAAGTCTACCGCCACGCCCACTTTAGCAATTAGTCCTTTACCTATGTCCCATTATTTTTTCTTTTCTTTTCTTTTATTTTCTTAACTAACAACGCTACCAGATTACCACAGCCTTATTTTCCACGTATTCTCAACATGTATTTTGGGGATACTAAGATATTAAAGACATTAGAAGGACTTTTTTTAAAGGCGTTAAAATTTACAACCAATTGATAGAGAAGTTACAGAAATGGATGAGGAAGGCCAAGAGTCTGTCACGAAGGATTCGAACTGGCATTGTCCGGAATTTTCGAAATGGCCGTCTCGCACAAGATTCTAATGCCCATTTATCAGGTATATATCCTTTACAATTTATTTTATATAAGTAAGAAATGAGGAAATTATCATTGAGTGCTTGAACAATATTTTCCCATTCGCCATCACTCATTTATCTTCCTAAAATGGCCAAAATAAAGCATTTCCGTAAATTACCGCAGCCACGCCACTGTTTACTACCGACGTCACAAAGCCTTGGTGGTTTTCCGCACAGGAGACGAATTGCTGTAACCTGGCAGTGCTCTAGATGAGACGAAATACTAATATTGATATGTATGCATGTGGACGCATATGTATTACCGTATTGAGATTATAGTTACCTTGAAATTATATGTTCCAATGAGATACGCCCAATGCATGTCTCAAAATGTACACTTTTAAAGACCCCTAAATCTATAGGCATGAGAAACACCTTGATAAGATAATGACAATTTTCACCTCTCGGTCCGTTTCCGCCCCCTTGAAAAATACTCACGCCCCAACTTAAAAATTACTGATCTATAATATAATAAAACATGGTGTAACATCCGTTTCCTATACATTTCAAGAACCCGGGTACCCTATTAAATGCTCGGTTGTCAGTAAACTTCAGTCGCACGCCATGTTTATATACAACTAGTCGGTCTCACTTGGCGACTCCATAGCAACCAACCACTGATACTTCGTTGCAGGAAATCAAGCCCTATTCCCTTCGCTATTTATGGTAGCCCACCCTTTCGTTATGGTTACATTACAAATGAACTTCCCTGAACCGGGTTGTCTGGCTTCAAAGCGATTTTTAATGATGTTATAAATATATGATAATAAAGTCGCTTCTTATGACCGTAGGTTACTATAAATCATCTCCACCTACTGTTCCATAAAAAAGAGGATATAATTAGGGGGGGAATAAAAGACACTATTTTATTTTCTTCTTTCATTATTACATGGCTTACATTCTCTCTAAAAAAAAATCCTTCAGAAGTCATGGTTCCCTGTGTCCACCTTGCTCATCACTAACATCAGTTTAGGTATTTCAAAATCTACATACACATATTATTCAGCATACTACCTGCTGATCTAAAAGGATAAAAAGAAAAAGAAAAAAAAATACCGATTTTTTTATGGAATGTTTACACACTTTTCTGCATACCAAAAATAATCTTTTGTTTATGTTTACTCTGCCAATCATCACAATATTACCGACTTTCACAAGGGGAGTTTTGGGGTCACACAACATCACACCCTCTAATAAGATTACCTTGCAATAAGGTAGGCCTATCTAACTGAACCGTTTCGTTCCTCAAACCATGAAAGTATAAAAAAATGGGGGAAAATAGGCCTAAAACTTAAGTAAAATGTCAGTGGTACAGTTAATTACAGACCTAAAGGTAAATAACACTTTTTTTTAAACAGCATCTGATTCTTTTGTTAACAAGTCTTATCAACACTTGCATTACAAGGTTTCTTTGTGTCATGTATATACCTAGTACTTATAAATAGTCTTTGTTACATTGCCACACTCCAGGCTTTCCTATTATAGTCACTCAGATGTGCTTTTCTATAATGCTTTTTTTTTACAATCATCCCATTCCTATAACATCTAAACAAATACAGGTTTTACATAACTAATGTTATAAAGATATCAAAATATACTAACTTCTGTTCTTTTAGAAAAACACAAAGATAAAATTTGGTGAAAGAATCTAACATGAAACAAAAGAAAAAATAGAGAAGAGTAATTCACGTCTACACAATAAAGTGACAATTTTCTAATCGGACATTCGGCATTGCATTTGGAAGTTTTCACAATAAGTCAACAGATTTTATAAGTACGTTTTGCTACTATTGGGATGGAATATAACTGATGCAAACCAAGCACAAGCTTAACTTAATATAACAATTATGTACATCTTAAGAAATATTTCTTGATTTGAAAAGTGTCAACTAAACAGCTTTCTTAATGGGGATTGATAACCTTTGGTACATGCTAAATTGCAGTGTCTTTTGTTTCTATTGTTGTCTTTTCTCTTGATACATTTGCATTACTATATCATTCATCAGGTTTCTTTTTTTCATAATTATGAGGAAAAGAAAAATCCCTATGGTGAAAATTACAGCTATTCAGTATTCTAACATATTCATTTATAACATATTTGTTATTCTTCCTTGTAAAATATGTTAAAAATTCTAAGGCACTTTAACCTGTGGTTCACAATCTACACATTAACATTCTCTCACTTACATTAATCAATTGCCTTTTACTAAATGAAATATCTATTAGAATTTTTTAAGAATCGATAACAACACAAGAAAAAATAAAATGTTTTCGAAGCTGCACAAGTTTTTCACAAATGATTTGATGAAGAATCAATTCATTTTTGTTCCACCTTACACCTATGGGACTCCCTATATAATTTTCCCCACTAAACAAAAGAAAAATTTCTATGCTAAAAGTTATGTTCAGGCAATGTGAAAAAATAAGTATGAACTAGAAAGATAGTCAATGCCCGAACCTTTCTTGCAATTCTCAATTATAGTGAGTAGACGACTACTCACTCACAACTTAAAAAAAAAACTTTTCTAATCTTTCAACTAACATCTTGAGTATTAACAAACTACTGTCATGCCTTTGCCTTTCATCTCCATCACTTGACTAAAATTTCTCCTAAATGGAAGTCAAATCCTAAATGATAGGAAGACCACTCTCACAATCAGACAAGTGTAATGGTGAGACCAAAGACCTGCAGAGGGTAGGTCTTATAAGGTGTGCTAGAAAAATGGCATAACAACCATTTACTTTTCACTTTAAACCAATACAACAGAACATTTAGGAGTCATCAGTAGCTTGCCTATTACCAACAATGGGACAATAAATTTACAAGTACAAACACATCTTGCATTTACACTGGATTTATCACAAAATAAATAAAAATAAATAAAAATAAATGTGACAGCATTTCAAGTCTTGTACTATCCTTCAGGTATGACAGATGATTACTTGTGACTCAATATTTGGAGTTCCTAATTAAATTATTGGGTTAAGTGCTAAAACACCAACTGCAATGCTCCGTCTCTGTGCAACTGCCATTAAAATCACTTGCATCTTGTCCTTTTGTTCTGAAATCCTTAAATCTTGGAAGAGTTCTGACCAAGTGTGGATGTTAATTCTAATATCTCATATCAAAATAATTTCTAAGTCTTCCTTAACTGCCAAAACACCAATCACCTTAAAATGAGTCCACACAGAACATAATAAGTAAAAATATATAGAAATTAGTTGAGAACGGGAAAATTTCATTTTGATGAAAATGTTTTATCACATATTAAAAAATCACAGACTTAAAATATAAAGAGGAATTTCTAAATGACCATGAAATATCACAGCTGATATTCCAGTATCATGAAGTGCAAAAGATCATTTAAAAAGAAAGAAAATCTATTTACACACAGGTAGTAAGTACACAGATGGTTAATAACACACAAGAAAGAAAGGAAAAAGAAAAGGAAAAGAAAAACAGGTTAGAGAGAGCACATAAGAAGCAGAAGAGCTGGAGGGTAGGAGGAGGGAGAGGGAGAAGGAGGGAGAGGGGAGGGGGAGAGGGTACAGGGAGGAAGGAAGGAAGCTACTGAAAAAGTCACCCAGAGATCAAGAAAGATAAACAGGACAACAAAAAAAACATGAAAAGTTCAAGAAAAAAGAAGAAAAAAAGAAAAGAGAAAGAAGATCAGGTCTTAATTCCTTGAGGAAAATTTGATGGTACATATAACACCTCTCATTAGTAGAGTAATGCCATGATAACCGTCCTTCCGGGAGAGGCAAAGTCTATTAGTAAGGAATTATAACCAAACCTAGAATATTCCTTATGTAGATAATATTTACTTCCCAGTGCTTGATATTTTTTTTCTGAAAGATACAATTGTGAATTCAGATATCAAATCTTGCTCTTATTGTTATTAACATTTACTATCAGCACTGTTGTCTGTTAAATAATATTTCATATCAATTATCCCACTATGGATGGTCTCCAGAGGTCATTTTCCTATTCTTAATTATGAATGTACCATTTAAATAAGAGTATTATTCTTTCATTCAACCAGTGTTACATCACTTTCAAACTGCTGTCAAAGATTACTATGATTGCATGACTGCAATGAGTTACACATGAAAATGTGTTACTGTCAGATGCAACATACTAATGATCATAATTCTTCTTGCATTCAACTTTAAACCTATTAACCACCATTGGTTACCAAAGTCAAAGCAAATATTCCGTCTCGGAAAGGGGCGGAGTGTGTAAAAAGGAATCAGTTTCTGCAGCGGCAAGCATTGTCAGAAACTTCCTCTGCCTTCACACGGCCCCTTCCTTGAAGCGAATGGTCTCAGGGGGGTCTCGACGCCTGGGCTTTCTTGAGTTCTTTCTGTCAATGTCTTCGTGCTTCACCATGAACTCATACAGCTCTTTGTCTGCCACCAACTCGCGTCCATCAGTGGTGTCGTAAGTGTTGTAGTCATCGGAGAAACACAAGAACAAAGTGTCAACAGCCATCTGAAATGTGCAAAGTAAAGGAATGAATAATCAGTTGTACAAGTTATACATATGCAACAACATAAAAATTTGTCTCAATGCGATAAAAAATGAAATCAGGTTTACAATAAAGCACAGCCACAATAAATAACTAAATCTTGAGGTTTCAAATACAAAAGGATTCCTCATCAGGGAATGTGAAAAACAAAAATGGATGATCCATTGCAGTTTCTTTTTATTTTCATCTTTTCATGAGGATTCCTGGTAATTTAAAACCTCATGATTTATTATTTTTTAATATGGTGTCTGTTTCATTTTCTCTGTGTACACACATTCCTATATTTGCACTTTTGTGAATTAGAGAGAAATTTCTAAATTATGATAAACACACCTGATTTTAAAATGTTGCCACATATGAATATCCTTTCAACACATTTCAAGGAAGGAGGATTTCAGCTAAATAGATAATACCACTAGTACTGGTAAATAAACTATATATCATGTAAACAAAAGCAGCTAATAATCTAGAATCTAACTTACCTCGTATACAGAGAAAACACAGTGGGTGATGAAGAACGCAAAGACAGCTGTAACAATTAGTGGAACAGCATAGAGATGAAGGGTGGGGTTGGCATGTAGTACAGGGAGCGCAATGCAGCATACCAGTGCTGTCACTGTGATTTTGGCCAAGAAAATGGTCAGGTCACCTATGCTGTTCACTGTAGCTACCTGGAGCATGTTTGTCAGGACCACACGCCATGCCTGTCAACAGTAAAATATAATATCATTCTTTTTGTTCTAACAAAAGTAATAATACATAAATGTAAGACACAAATGTGTTACACTTTCACAACCAATGCAACACTAAATAAAACATGTATGAATTTTTATGAATTTCATGTTAGAATTTGATACATTCCTATGCATTTTCAACAAAGTTCTTTTAGAATAAAAAATTAATTCTAATCTTATGGCATGAATTTGGAGGAATTCAAAGGAATTTAAATTTGCCCGGGAGAAAAGGGATATTACCAATGCTTTGACAGAACTTTATAAAGACATGTCCCCTGTTTACAAGTATAGATTGTCCAGGAAGGAAGAAGTTGAAGATGACGGTTGCTAAAGATGGCCATAAATGACACTTGGTGATGAAAAAGTTAAGCAAGTTCAGAAACTGGCTTAACCCTCTCTGGACGGGTGGTACAGTACTGTACCGCTCATTCAAAATCCCAGTGGCCGGGCGGCACAGTATTGTGCCAGCCATTCAATTGATTTAGGCCTAAGCGCTCGAAAGCCCTGGCATTGTGACATTCAAGGCTGGAATGCCCCCTGTCGTGAGTGGGTTAAGAGGACCATTAACCCAATCCCGATGGGGCTATTTTGGCTCTAAATGGCCGAAATGCTGGGATATTCGAACGCATAAGCCTAACACGTCGGATTCTCGGCCGCACTGGCCGCGAGCGAGTGCTGTGTGCCTGCTCACCAGCGCACTGGCCTGGACAAAATAACTCGTCCCTGGCGTCTAGCCCAAAAAACACTATGTGATATCTTGTCACCCGCCGTTAACAGGTTAAAAAACACTGGAGGGATAGCACAAATACTGACCATTTCAGTGTGATTAGTGGATAACACAACCCTTCTGGGACATGCTAAACCTTAAGGTGTGTATGTTTTCTTCTTTTTTTTCTAGACATTTGATATGATATATGAGTCTATATCTCTTTATATCAATGTAAAAATAATAACAATAATAAAACAGAAGCAAAGTGGATATATATGCACTTGCAGCCTCAGTAGGTTTAAGAACAGATTAGAATTAATCAAGCATGCTATTAAAAGAAGTGACGAGGAAAAAAGGAACTACTGTGTCAATGAAAATTATGAACCTGTGGGAATGGTGATAAAACATGGATTTATTAATATCCTGAAAGCAAACAGCAATCACTACAGAGGAATCCATGAGGTGCAAATGAACCAATCAAATGCAAAGCAAACAGATCTAACGCATTGGTTGTAGTAACAGCAAACTCTGTGCATTATGAGACAGTTTCAAGAAAATTATGGGGTGGTATAGGAAAGCTCCATTATCAGGTGCTTCATCATAGAAATAACCCCTAGTGATACTTAAAATGGTGTATATGTTGAAAATACAAAGTAGGTTATATCAGGGATCTCTGTATTTTGCATTCAGACTATTCTGATTGGCATTCAATAAGTGCCATGACTGCCGGGGAGACATTTCACTTTTTTAATCCTATCTATGCTGTTCAAGAAATCCCTTTTTATTTAATGTATGAAGTGGTTCAAACACTCACAATCTTAGCAGACTCGCAGAATGCTGTGCCTCTTGTTGCTGTGACAGTGTATGCATTGTGGTTCATGTATTTGAGGAAGTGTTCGAAAGTCCAGAGGCAGCAACAGCAGAGTCTTAGCCCACATCTCGCACAGCTGTGTTCTGGGTCCTTGCATCTATCGGGGATACAGATTAGTGAGCATGGCTAAAATGATAATTTTCATTAGGAATGTCAAAATTAACTTTCTGGAATTCAAGTAAATTTCATAATATAACCCATTTCCAAAAATAAAGAGGATAATTCATACTGAATATAGTAGTGAAACTACAAAATATTAAATTTTACAATCAACATAATATCAACTCACCTACTGCTAGCACAATCATAAGGTAAAAAAGAAAACATGCAACCAAAGCCAGCATCATTTTAAAAAACAGCATACAATTCAAAAATGCCTCATCATGCAAATGACTGAGTAATCCCTTAACTTTCAATGCGAGTACATTCGACTACTCTCATTCTACCATAACCCCAGATACCCTCCCTACCGATCTACACTGTACAACTCAGCCTAGTTCACTGAAGAACTTTTTTTTGTAAGGTAACTCCGTAATAAAGTAAACACACTTTAAATCAGGGTTTTAAAAATATGGCCCTACTCATTTTTACATGAAACCCAAGACCCAACCCATATTTCATCAAATTCATTTTCAAAGACCCTAAAACAAAAAACTAAAATATACATAAAGAACACCATACTAGTACATCATTAATCAATCTCAACTAAGTCTATTCACAAACAACATCCAGAATACAAGCATCCATATACAAGAGCCTCTTACTTTTTGGTAAGCCACTGAATTATCAGACGAGGAAGCTTGCAGAGGGTGATGAGAAGTGAGCCCTTTGCCACTGTGCCGAGGTGGTAGAGAAGAAGGGTGCGCCATGACCACCAAATGGGATGCCGAACTTTGCCACGGCCTTCTTGCCTGTTGATCCAATTAGTTATATTTGTCTATGGATATCTAGTCTGTGTGATATCACATTTTTAATTCATTTATATATGATGTATATATATCAATATCTGTATCTATCTATCTGCACAAATTTTGTGTGTGTGTGTGTGTGTGTGTGTGTGTGTGTGTGTGTGTGTGTGTGTGTGTGTGTGTGTGTGTGTGTGTGTGTGTGTGTGTGCAAGAAAGATAGAGAAAGAGAGAAAATACCTTGAGAAATAATATGTTGACACTGCCGAGGCAATGATCATCTGCTGACATGCCAGGATGAACTCCGCAACCCAAACTAGTCCCAGGACCCAAACCCACCACATGGAACGCACCCATGAAGGGTCCACATACTCAAGGATGCGCTGGGGTGTACCTGATGATGCCAGATTAAAACTTTCTTACACATTTAGTTAAGTAAACATATGCTTTGTTCTGAGGGATAGGATAGAATAGCCTTTTACATAATTGTATAAATAATATGCCTAGTTCATTGGAATGGGACCAAAATAAACGCTCTTTCAATAATATGAAGGTAATTCAAACTGTATACTCGTAAAACAAAATCAAAATATAGTTTAAAGGTTGAGCATGACAGATGCATTTCTTGGTACATACGCATGAATGTAAGGTTGGCGTCATCCCCCTCGCTAAAGATGGCTGAATTATTATTGATCACTTCTTGCAAGGTTGTTTGTAGTCTTGAACTTCTCAAGTGCTCTGTAAATCAGGAGAAAGATAAAACTTATACTTGTACAATACACAAAATACTGTTAGTGTAGTATAAAAAAAAGAAAAAAAAAAGTCACATTTATCTCCATGTACCAACATCTAACAGGTCAACAAAAAAACAGAAAGAAACATGAACTCACTGGCTGTAGCGAGTGACATCAGGACCCACACCCAGAAGAGGAAAAAGGCTAAGAGCACGAAGAACGTAATCACAGGCTGCAGGAGCAAGCCTGGATGGCGAGTCAGACAGGCACCTGCATGCTTGAATAACTCTGCAACCATTGTGATATGCGGCCGTACGTACAGCACCAATGCAAGCAGGGCCACCTAAAAAAGAAGTTATGAGGGTAATTAAATTGTATACACTTTC
>BOPN01000961.1:196143-198643 GCA_017312705.2 Penaeus japonicus
TCTCTCTCTCTCTCTCTCTCTCTCTCTCTCTCTCTCTCTCTCTCTCTCTCTCTCTCTCTCTCTCTCTCTCTCTCTCTCTCTCTCTCTCTCTCATATTACCTGCGTTTCCAGTTATTGTATCTATATTGTGCGTTAACAAGCACCGCCAGCTACCACTTTATCTAGACAAACGTTCTCAAGTTAACAATAATTCAAGCTAAACAATCCTCGTACCTGAAGGTATATTCAAATCTAACAATTAATTTGCTATAACAAATATTTTAGCGTAACAAATGTTCAAACGGAATAATCTGCTAACGAAACAAGTCACGAGTCATTCATTCACAGTTACAAGCAACGACTGTCCCCGTTTGACGACTTGTTTCTCCCTCAGCCCATTCCAACTTGAAAACAACACCGGGAATCGAACACGTTTCCTACTTGAACACGGTTGCTCCCTCGAAAACGCTGTCACTTTTTTTTTTTTTTTTTTTTTTTTTTTGTTGCAGCGTCCGTCAGTCGAATATTTGTGTGAAGCCTAAACGGTGTTGGTGTGTTAACCGACCCTTACGTTCTGACCGGCTGCCGGCCACGGATAAAGGCTAAGAGCTGTGTTGTTGTTGTTGTTTTTGTGTTGATTTTTTCTTTGGTGGTTTTGGGTTGTTTGGTTGTGTGTGTGGGGGGGGGGGTATTATCGGTGGTAAGGGTGATATAATAATGACTGTGAGAATGAAATTGATAATAGTAATGATTATGATAACAAAAACAATAATGATAATAGCAGCAGCAATTATAATGATAACAATAATGATAGTAATAATGATAATGATAGTGATAATAATAATGATATATTGATATTAGTAATGATATATTGATAGTAGTAATTATGATAATGATAGTAAAAGAGATAATAATGATAGTAATAATAGTGATGATGATAACAACAATAATGGTAATGTGATAATAGTGATTTTTAATGATAATAATACCAATCAAGATAATGATAATGATATTGAATTGATAATGAGGATAATAATAATGATAATAGCAATAATGATACTGATGATAAATGATAACAAACCATAATGATACTAATGGCAACAATGATGATAATAACGAGTATGATAAAAATATATTGATATTTTTACATTCTTTACGATCAATATCAATTATATCTATATATACTAAATATATTATATATATATATATATATATATATATATATATATATATATATATATATATATATATATATATATATATATATATATATATATATATATATATATATATATATATATATATATATATATATATATATATAATTCGTCTTCCTTGTCTTTTGGTATAATTCTATCATCGTGTTCTTTTATTAATTTTTCTATTTATCTTGTTAGTGTTTTCAATAATTGACTACTTAAAAAGGTTACACTAAAAGGATTACTTCATATGACTACTTAAAAAAAGTGACTGATGAGTTGCAGTGAAAATGTAGGTCTGGGTTGTCCATGAGAATTCGGAATGTTAAGAGTATTTCGTTCTTCATATAAGGAAGGCTACTACAGGGCTACGTAATAGGATATGTTGTGTTATCGTTATTGCTTTTGTCATTGTTTTCGTTATGCCTGTTCTTTTTATTGTCATTATCATCATTAATGTTTTTGTTGATGTTCTTTTAACAGGAATATCAGGGACGTTGCTGTATCTATTTTTTTCTTTCTTTATAGCGAAAGAGAGAGAGAGAGAGAGAGAGAGAGAGAGAGAGAGAGAGAGAGAGAGAGAGAGAGAGAGAGAGAGAGAGAGAGGGAGATAGATAGATTGATAGATAGATAGATAGATAGAGAGAGAGAGAGAGAGAGAGAGAGAGAGAGAGAAGAGAAAGAGAGAGAGAGGCAGGCAGACAGGTAAACAGACAGACGTAAACAGAATAAAGATAAATAAACAGATAGATAGATAGAGTGACTGTGCCACTTCCTTTCTCAAGATCCCATCACAATCTTAAGCCTCCCGAAGTAAAACCCTTTGATATACTTAAGTTCTAATGTAATTAACCTGGTATCTAATAACAGGACTGTGCTATACTGTTCACGCTCTGTGTGTATATATACTTACCTTTATGATATTATGATATTATTATTATATATATCATTACATAATATCCCGGTATTTGTATTTCATTCCATATCTTTATTTATCATTGTATCTCTATATATACATATATTGGAACATATGTGTATTGTGCATGTGCGTTCACGATTTTTACACTTACAAGTATATGTGTTTTTTCCCCGTGCTTGGTTGCCGGACATTACGTAACACATATGATCCATCACAGTCTGTGAACCTTTTGCTTATCTGATAAAACTTTCATGCAAACAAATGAAGTTGATGTTGCCCAAGGGCATGGAAGAGAAACAACAACAACAAAGATTGAAGCTGAAGATAAAGAGAAGAGGGAAGAAAGGTGGAAAGAGAGAAAGGGAGGATGAGAGAGAAGGAGGATGAAAGAGAGAGGGGGGGG
>BOPN01000961.1:208643-223643 GCA_017312705.2 Penaeus japonicus
TCTCTCTCTCTCTGTCTCTCTCTCTCTCTCTCTCTCTCTCTCTCTCTCTCTCTCTCTTTGTGTTTTCTTTCTCTTTCGTTCTCTATCTCTCTATTTATCTATCAATCTATATATTCATATGTCTCTCTCACATATATTCTCTTACTCTCTCATTCTCTCTCTCTCTCTCTCTCGCTCTCTCTCTCTCACTCACTCACTCACTCACTCACTCACTCACTCCCTTGCACACACATTTATCTATTTGTCTATTTATCTATCTATCTATCTGTCTATCTATCTATCTATCTATCTATCTATCTATATATATATTTATATATATATATACATACATACACACACACACACACACACACATATAAGTTGCAAATACCTTCACTCAGTCCACGTCCAATATCATGTAGAAGATATGAGAATAGCATTTAATACTATAACTGTGAGAGAGAGAGAGTGCGAGAAAGAGAGAGAGAGAGAGAGAGATAAAGAGTTAGAGATATACACAGAAAGAAATATAGAAAAGGTAGAGAGTGATAAAAGATAAATAAAATGATAAAACTGTTGGTAAAGTAAATTATCTTATCACACCAGCTGATAACATTAAATTTAGTATTGTTACAGGAATTCACTGAGCTTCTGAAAGCGCATTACCTTTATGACATTTAACAAGAAAATAAAGAATTAGACACAAAGGATCTCTGCATTAAAATCATAATTCATCCTGATGAGTAACAGTGCACACAGTTATGCAATAAAAGGCTTTACAAGTGGGAGGGGGGGGGGGTAGCAAGAGATAGATAAAAGATAAGGCAGGTCAAGATTTAAATAATCTTGTCACCTATCATGATAATTCATTATCAGCAAGCAACTTGTTTGTGTGAAGAGTGTCCTACTTTCTTGGATCTTATTGGTGTTTTTTATGAAAAACTTGTGATTTTTTTTTACATATACTTGTTCAAAAGGAATAATCATCAATTCTAACAATACACTGCTTATAACATATTTGAAAATTCCTTGCAATGCAGATTTAATTATGCATATTTCGTTTGAGGAATATTAAAAAGATACCACACCCCATAGTAATATTTTTACTTTAAAATGGGGTACTGGAGTGCATAAAACATTACACCTTTAGGTCTATCAGTAGTGGGATGCGGATGTCAGATTGTCAGAACTACAAAGTCACATGCCTTCTAATCAAACCATGTATGAACAAAAGGAAGATGAGTATGAGGAAGATGAAACCACAACTCTCATTCCAGACGCAGAAAAGACTCTTTCACGAGTTGGCAACAATGACTGGTATACCTCATATTGTTATAGACTAGGAAAACAATGTAATTTGTAATTTTTTAAAACTCTCACTTTTATGCTTCTATCAGTTTAAATCATCTAGTTTAGTGCATATTATAAAGTAGCAAGAAATAAACATTGCGATAAACAACTTTCACTGTTTATTAGAGTAATCCTAAATTTACTATCTGTAACAGGTGTCTGTGTGGCAGTTGTGCATGGATGGATACAGAGGCAGAATCTACATGTTGCCAAGAACAACCACCTGTATTGCTTAAACTAATGCAATGGAATCAACAAAGTTCCTGTGTGTTACAGCACCCCTTCTTCGTCTCTGTATGCCTGAACCCATATGCTCTTCAGACTATCTACAGCAGGGATAAGAGACTCTTTGGTTCACTCTTCAATAAACCTCTGCATGAGTAGGTATCTGCTCTTAATGCATTTTTTTCCTATACATGATCGTAAAGTTAAATAACTACGAGCTAATATACTTACAATCTCCCCTTTTAACAAATCTTACATTCTTTTACAGGAAATACCAGATCACAGCCTACCGAACATTCACCGACTACTTTTTCAACAGTTTGAGAGGCAGTATAACAATTCCTCTACCAAGCTGTGTACTTACTTCCATCAGAAAAGCTTTCCCAAAGGATGCCTCCATTGGTAGCTTTCCTGGATATTGTGAACTGTAGATAAAACTAGTATTTTTTTCTATTCTATATGTCCATTTCATCATAATGATATTGTATGGGCATATCGTAATTACATTTCACCGTCGTGTGCTTTCTACTCTTATGGTATGATATAGGAGTCTATATATGATATAATAGCACATTGATTCTAATTAGCTTTTGGTGTGATGTCCTAGTTACAAAAGTAAAGGAATAAATAGTTTGTAATTTCAACAAAATGAAAAATGCAGTACAGAAGACAACCCAACCCATGAAACATGCCTGCCACGGAATGGTTAACCTTATATAACTGCTTCAGTGATCTCTTTTTACTGTTGGGGTGGCAGCATAAATCTAGAACTTTCTTATAGAGTTAGGTCACTAAAAGTGACTATTTGATATTTCATGTCAAAACTCACAAGTAAAAAAAAAGGAAGAAAAAAAAAAATATAAAGATATATTTGAAACTCTAAAAACTCAAAATTCTAAAAACATAACCCATAGCATTGTAGCTGCATGATAATACTTTCCCAATAAAAAAAATAACCTTGTTTCTACTCCAAGAACTAATGATGGAATTTCTGTTTGAAGTTGTTACAGTGAGCAATAATTTCATTCTATTTTTTTGAGGGAGAAATACTAATTACATATCTATATTTTCTAATTTTCTGAAACTTAAAAAAAGTGATCCCAATTATTTTTTTCCTACATTGAACTTGAACTGTAAGAGTAATTTTGGCTTAGTAACAAGAAACAAGTTTTGAATTACAGGCATTTAAATAAAACAACCACTTTCTATTAGCAGGATATCAACCATACTCAAATTTAGCAATAGTCTTCATCAAACTAAAACATTAAAGCAATATATTTGAACTTCAAGGTCAATGGTCTGAAATTAATAATAATAAAAAAAGGAAGATGGAAAGGAAAGACAAACTTATCAGTTTTGTCCTAACAATAAAATTTAAGATATATGACAACATAGAATATGTAATTGTAATCAAATTAACCTTATGACGGATAACATGATATGACGTCATGGTCTTCCCACCAGGGAAACGATATCACCTCATGGCTTTTTGTATGGCTGGCACACAGTGATTAGGTGTGTAGCCAGTGGCCACTGCCTCAACAGATATATATAACCTGAGAAGTTAGGCCTGTGCATTTTGAAATAGCCAAAACCTGAAATTTTCTAACGTGATTTTTAAGACTATTTAATGATATTTCTTAAAATTCAATGATTTAAGCCTAAGTGGTTGCCATCCTTAACCCCAAATAAAGGTGGAATTCAAATTGTTCAGCTTTAATATTTTATTCATAAATATAACAAAGCACATCTTGGAATGTGGCATAAAATGCCAATATTTTCTTTATCCATCCTTAAAACAGTATGCAGTTTTTGCCATAGTACTGAAACATCTATCAAAATCTACAATAAAATAAACAAGAAGAAAAACAATGATCTCTAAATAAGTCCACTGGGTGTTTGCATTTGCTCTAAATAAAACTGTTCACAAAAATATATCAATACAAATCAGAGAATGATTACATATATGAAGAACCACTGCTTATGCTGCGTACTGCTTAACCAAACGATTGAAGTCTTCCTCCTTGTTTGTAATGTCTTCTACAAACTTGTGGCCCTTGTGCTCATCTCGCAACTGTACTAAATATCGGTTGGCAACCTGATGAAGAAACAGATAATGAGTCAAATGACTTTTCAAAAGTAGAGAAAATAAAGAAAAATTTGAGCTAAGAGTGAAAGATAAAAAAAAAAAGGGACAAACTTAGACAACATGCATTCACTCAAACACTCTCACTTGCATTCATATTAACATTTTTACTTATTCTTTTATATAGCTTTGCCATTATACCCATAATAATGAGTAATTACAAAAGAAAGAAAGAAAGAAAGGAAGAAAGAAAGAGAGAGAGAAAAAAAAAAAAAAAAAAAAATCAAATAGATAAAAACAAATAACCTTAAAATTAAAATACAAAAAATTATCCCAAACTGAACATGAACCCCCACACATTAAAAGCACAAGCTCACCTCCTGAGGTTTCCCTGTGTGATGTGCGAGGACCATTAAGTTGATGAGGGTATCAGGGTTGCTTGGGTCTTTATCCAGAGCTTCTTGAAGAGCGCTCTCTGCCTCCTCATATTTTCCCTGTCCGAGGAAGCACACTGCCTGGCCATTGAGGAGGAGAGCTGTGCTGACGTTCTTATCCAACAGTTCTTGGTATATGTAGTAGGCGTCCTGCAGTTTCTCACCACCCTACAATTGAAGACTTGTAAACACGAGAAAAGAGAGGAAGTGGAGTAAAAGCCTTACCCCATTGTGAGAGGGTGTTGTGACATATACTACAGCTCCGATTAGGCCTAAAAGACAGGCGTCAGGGAGTACATGAAGTGTCGTTGAAAGCTGCTCACAGTAGAAACCTGTTCACTGTCATAAAATATTATGGCCATAATGGCAGTAGTTTCAGAGCTACAACTTTCTACAGTAAGCGTAAATCCTTGTTCTGAGATGGCTTGCGGCAGTGTCAGAAATCCCCCATACTGATGGCCAGTTAGCTTGCTCAGCCCCCTGTCTACAATGGGTTAATGAGAAAGGAAATATGAATCTCTCTGCATTTCCAATCTAATTCTTTTAGTGTTTCACTTCATTTAGATTTATTATTATTGTGGTCACTGTTTTGGTGGCTTGGGAAATTTGGAAAAATGAAGAAAAGGGTCAGATGCTTTTACTTGACTGCATGTATGTTGTGTTCTATGCGAAAGTATCCTCTGTATGCTTTATCCCTCTGAAATTTACGTAAGTATTTTGGTATGAATAACTGAAGGAAATACGAGATTTACACTTAACCATGTGCTTATTTAATATATTCTAATAATCATCTATTAATTTTTTAGCACTCTTCTCCTGAACTTACCTTTCCATTCAATTTTCAATCTTTTGCCATAAATCATTCTGTTAGTGTAAACAACTGCTAAGCTAACAGGAATTCTCTTGGAAGAGTAACATTCTTATTGTAATTTTCTGAAAACAATGTAACAGCTAACTATATCTTATATGTAATTTCAACCTTCACAACGATGGCTAATATTCATTTGAATTACTCTTTTCTTTTTGAGGGGAAGGGTGTAAGTACAGGGCTTTTGGGACTACCTTTAAACTAATCTCTTCCTATTGAAAAATCTATATACTTAAACAACAACACTGCATGTATTGCCACTCAAAATTTTCCAATGGTATGAAGTCCAACAAGTACGTAATAAACTGATAATACATACTGTACCCCAAGACATACTTCAAAATACATTAATTCTTTCAAAAGATTTTAAAAAATTGGAATCTCCAACAATTTGTAGTTGTTACAAATGTTACACCTTCAAGTGGAAAAAGAAAGTTTAACAAATAACTTCAACCTACTGTTGCAATGTGATTCCAAGCCTGAGCCATCTGCGTTAGTGTTGCGTCATCATCCTTTTCTTGGAGAGTCTTGAGCTCCTTCCGGGCAGCATCCAGACGCTCCATCTTGAGGTAAGTCTGGACCATCAAGGCACGGCTGAGAAAGAGAGAGAGAGAAAGAGGTAGGAGGAAACTTGTGTAAGATGGGAACTTATATATTTCAAGTGGGTAAGGTGGATATAAAGAAAGGGTTGGATAAAGAAAGGTATGGTGTCTATGCCATGTTACAAGACCAAGTAAACAAATATCCAAGTATGTGCATACTCAACAGAGTCTGAAAAAGTACTGTCAGCAATGGAGTAGGGATATATTTACATTTTCTCGAGCCCTCTTGCTAATTATAAATGTTTCATGTGACCAAGACTTTTCAGTTAATTTGCTTACTTCTATTCTCAATGGGTGAGAGGCAATTTCTCATTTAAATTACTAATTAGTATGAAGATAAATAGTATAATAACATCATATTCTCTCTCTACACTCTCTTTCACTATAGCCCCTGACCCAACCTTCACACACACAAAAAAATCATTTTCATTTCTAGATATATATCTATATAATTATCATTAACAACACAACAATCAATGTAATAATAATAAAATTCATAGGATTAACAATCAACAGATATACCAAAAATCAATACAAAATGAAACAGGAAATTTGAAAATCCACACCACTTTCCCTTCCTCTACTCCACATAAAAAAGTAATCAAACACACACAAAATGGAGCAGAAATCATCCCGCTGTGTACTCACCACTCAAGGGCATCCGACTGACTGAGGGCACGAAGAGCACCCTCATAGTTATCCTCATGGCAATAGATGGTTGCAGCCACAATGAGGAGGGCTGTGTTAGACAGATCTACATTGCCGCTCAGTTGGGATTCCAATTCATTCACGATGGTTACCCTGTTTCAGATGGAGAACAAAGGAGAAGTTTTAATTAAATGGCCTAAAATTTTAAAAGTATCATGGTACATTGTATGGAAATATGAGTCAAAAGGGGTACCGTTTCTTTTATCCTAATCCTGACTATAGACATTATGAAGTATATAAATATTTAAAAAACATATTTGACCCACACAACTTTCTACCCTTAATTCAATTCTCACAAACAAACAAATAAACAAACACACACAAAAAGGCTAAGGCAAATACTTAACATAATGAGAATGATAAAAATTCTCCATTCCCCCCTCCTCCTCAAAAGTGCACAATAACTCACCTATTACTGGGACTCTGGAAGTACTGAGCCAGCAACTTCAAAGCCTGTAATGGAGGTGGAGCCGATGCTTTTATCTCACTCTGAACTACTCCAAACTTGCGCTGACCTATGAGGGCACGGTACAAGAAGATATCTCGCTCCAGTCGCAGTTCTGGTGAGCTGATCTGAAAATTAGATTGTTTATTAGTAGGCTCTTTAGCTTGTTGTTAATCACAATGAGCAAGGTCCTTGTTCAGATACCATATTCTCGGAAGATAGAAGAGAATATCCCAATTATACAAGTACCATATCCTAGTATTTTGCAAGGAATATCTAAAGTTGTGGAAAGTTTCAAGTGAAAGAAAAGTATGTCTCATGTTCTATCTGTTGTTGCTCAAGAACAAAAAAGAAAAAGAAAGAAGGTCATTTAAAAATTATAATTTCATACTGGTGTAATAAAACACTACATCTACCAGGTATAAAATTCCATAATCATATATGCTGTAGACAGCTATAACTATAATCTTTCATAAACAAAGGAAGAAAGAAAAAAAAGTATTGATATTTTTTTCTAGGCCTATTTTTTCCAATTTTAAGGAATTTGCAATTTGTTATTTCTTCAAACATCTTGAAAGATTTTCTATACCTTCAGATCTCAAAAGGTTATTCAATGAACAGGGTGAATTAAGTAAATAAAGAGCATGTTGAGGTTCCCATACATATTTAGTGTTACCCTCATTTTTGTCTTTATTCTTGTTTCTGAACTGTCACAGCGATTATCTTCCTAAAATCTGGAAACAGGATGCGCATCCAATTGGCTTCAACTGCCATGTCAGTTTTTTGTTCAATAAAGTCTGGTTAGCTTTTCCTCAAACTGACTACACTCAAATTACAAACAGATAACTCATCTTAATAGGAGTGTCTTGTCAAGTCCTGCTGCTGTCAAAGAGTTAACAGAAGGAAAACTAACTTTGCAGTAAACAAACCCAACCAGAGTCTTCACCCCTGCACCTACACAATTTGATTATATTGATCATGAAATCTATCCTTTTGCATGCATAACTACTTGGAATGGGAATCCTAGCCGTGGAAGAATTAAACTTATTGTCCTGATTTCATTTATATAATCCCTTGAAAGTAATGTTTCTTAACTTCATAAATCTGGCTATAACGTGTAAATTGATGTAATAAATCAATAAATATGATAACACTAAAAGATATAAAACAACAGGAATAAAAATAAACAAGACAACTCACATCATTTCACCAAAAGATCTCTCTCTAAATAACTCAATAACAACGGGAAATGAAACCATTTCGATTCAATTACCTGTAGTTTTTGAGCCTCATTGATACAATGCTGGTAATTCCCGATATAGAAGGAATTTTTCACCTCGAAGAGCTCGTCTACTTCTTGGTTGGCCATGTTGACAGTTGTGTGGCACCGGCAGGGGAGGAAACCTATGGAGACTGGGTTGAGGGGGAATTTTTCTTGTGAGGATGATTCTTTTGTAGGGTTTGAGGTAAAAATAATAATTTAAAGATGAATTAAAAATTTATGATTGGTATTTGTGTATGATATTGTGGTAATGACATTTTGTGATATTATAGGTGTTGTTAATTAGGTTGGTATGCTTGTTCGTAGACGTGTATTGCGATTCATATAAATATTTGTATACACATTTGCATATATCACTATCCTTACAACATGAATAAACTTTTTAAACGATCAAAACCTATTACCAAATTAAAATTGAAAATACAATAAAGATACGAAAAAAATATTGGCCTTTGCAACAGAATCGCAATCAGCTGGAAAGGCAAGTGTCTCTCTCAATTTATTTATGTATCTTCAATATTTATTTCCCGACTAAACCAATTATTTATCGGATTAGTGCCTTTGGTCAATGAATATAACCAGATAGTGTTGTACGTTTTCCCTTTTTCATTCGTCGCTTAAGGAAGTCAAGTTCTTATTATTCCCGAAATGTAATGTCATCCGATGCATTACCATAGGCCTATAGGCACTTCAAATTCATGTAGGCCTTTATTTTTTCACCTTATTTGACTTCTCTCTTTTGAAATTGGTCATTTATCATTAGATCTTGCTGTTAGGTCAGATGGGAAGGATTTTGATTGACTGTCATTGATGCGTATTTATTATCTTTTTATGTACTATTTCGAGATGAAATAAGTGTCTGTCTGTTTGCATGTGTACTGAATGAAAACATGATTTGTTGTGTATTTATTTTTGTGGTTTATTGTTTTGCTGTGTGGGTACTGGAACTGGTGACTATTCAGTATAGGATCATAGGAAGATGCTGAAGAATGAGTAATATTTATGCATTTGGAATAGAAAGTAATGCCTATCGCAATGTAGATTAAACTGCGCACGTGAAGTGTAATGGGCAATCAAAGGTAGATGTGTGGAAGACACTCATGTGTCCGTTTCTGTCAGTGCTCCAATAAGGGCTAGCATGGTTGTCGTAATTTTTAGGATGAAGCACGGAGCAATCTCTTAATATTGTAGTTCTTAATATTGTAGGCCTTTCATCACAGATCCTGGCAAGTTCAGGAGGATTTGGATAACTCATAGCCAACGATATTACGAGAAAAAAGACCCATTACGAGTGACTAAAAGTGGTACCTACCATGACTGAAATAAGTTCTGCAGCAAAGGCCAACAAAGCTCCACCAAGTATATATAATAATTGTAAATCCTAACCAAACCAAGTTCTAGCTTTCATGGATTTAAATGGTGGGGGTTTGTTGGCCTTTACCAAAGCACAGAGTACTGAGGCCATGGTAATCACTTGATGCAGCCATATTTTGGATGGTTGTGAAAATTCTGTCAAGTATCCTTAAAGTTCCTTCAATTATGGATTTGAATGTTTTAGCCTGATTTGGATGAAATTTTATTATATTTTTGGACATTTCATATAGCTCTTACTTATATGTGTAGTGCGGATTGAGTTTTTATTACATAGTTTTTTTTGTTGAGTCAAATTCAGCATGTCAGTAGAAAAAAAGAGATAAGTATGTTAACCCATTAGTTGTGGTTTTAGTAAAATATGTATACAGTTGTGTGGTGGGTTTATGTTGTTTGGCACGGTGCCATCTGAAACAAATCATGCCATCCGCTGTTAATGGGTTAACATCCATTTCGTACATGTAGCAATGATAAGCACTCTATATTTTGAAATTTATTCATTGTCCAGGAAGTCATGCAAATAAATGATATTTGGAACATATTTGAATATACTTGTAAAAAATGAAACCAGTTCTTTCAAATAATTAGTCCTTAGATTTGCTCTTATGTTTGCAGTTATTTGTCTTAATCCTTTTTGTTTAACCCATTCACGACAGGGGCATTCCAGCCCTTCATGTTACAATGCCGGGGCTCTCGAACGCATAGGCCTAAATCAGTTAAATAAACGACGCCGTATGGCGTCACCCAGCGAACGGGCCTTGAATGTGCGGTACCGTAGTGTACCACCCGTCCAGAGAGGGTTAATATGATCATACTCCCTGCTTTTTTCCTAGATGTAGATGACTATTTATAGAATTAATTTTTTTGTCACAGTATTCTACATAAACCATTTTATATCTTCCATGCCTCATTCCACTTCATAATACATTCCTCTTCATAAAACCACCATTATCAATTTTTCCCCCTCCTTTCCTCCCTCCACAGATGACAGTGGAAAGTGGAGCAAGCATGGACCTCACCAATCTCTTCAAGTCCTGCGTCAAGACCATCCGGACGCGGAACAAGGCCATGGGGGTGACTCTCCCCCAGACCAAGATCTTCCCGAGCTCTCCGACCTCCTTCTCACAATTCTACTCGAAGGCCAAGGACATCCAGAGCAACATTGCCAGCCATCGGAACTTGCTGGACGACCACCGGAAGAAGTACCTGCAGATAGAGGATCAGTCAATGTCTGATTATGAGAGGACTTATATGGAAAAGGTAGGAATTTGGAACAAATTTTTTACACTTCCTCTTCTACTCTATGGTCTTTTTAGAGGCTACCTAATGGTATGTATATAGTATTTTGTTCTGTGTTATATTAGTTATTTAACAGAGTATGTGGATTTTTGATAGATGGTTTTTCTTTATGCATTACTGTAATGTATCATTCTCCCCATGTATTACTTTTCCAGTTCAACACCTGTGTTTTACAAATGAATATCTCGTATCTGAATTTAAAACTAGACTTATGAGGAATTCCAGTAAAAGAGAGATGGAACTCATATCCCTAACCTTTTTCCTCCAGGTAGTCACCACAAACCTGCGCATTATAGACGACAACATCCGTGCCTTGGAAATCACAGAGAAGTGTTCTAAAGATGCCTCTGATTGCCAGCAGAGTATTCTGTCTATTCTAAAGCAGAACTTCCAGCAGATTAATTCTGGCTTTAAAGAAATGAAGGAGTCGCGGAGTAAAAAGCAAAAGGAGAAGGTTTGTATTACTTCACTGCCATTGGTTTAAAAATGGTAGTGACTATGGTAATAATGATATTTATTATGATACTTAAAATGATTTTGATAATGAGGATTAAAATGATGACAATAGTAATATGGATAATAATGATGATTAATGAGAAAAAGGGCATAGATTTATAAGAGCCTTATAAAAAGAGACGATAAACATGAACTTACCACATACTCAGTCCCATGTTCCATCCCCAGGAAAGCCTCTCGAGGCTACAGCGACCGGCAGGCTCCAAGAAGAAACCCAAAGACCAAAGTTCCGAAACACTTGATGGCTCTATGTCAGGTTGGTGTTGAGCTGTGATTTTTGTCTCACTTTTTAATACTTGTCAATTATTTTTTACTAGCTAGCGTGCATTTTTTGCAGATCAAGGAATTGTTCCCTTTTCACAAAGGGAAAAAAAAAAGATATATATATCTTAGATTCTATCACTATGAAAGGTGTGTGTGATTGTACTTGTGCTAGTGCATGTGCTTTTGTGTGTCTTCTTTCTTTTATTTTCATTCACTAGGTTATGCCCTAATTCAGTGGTTTTCAAACTATTTAGTATGAGAGCACACTAAAAAACAACTCTATTTTTTGATGGCACACCTGCTCTTTGATATATATATATATATATATATATATATATATATATATATATATATATATATATATATACATATATCTATAATATATATATATATATATATATATATATATATATATATATATATATATATATATATATATATATATATATATATATATATATATATATATATATATATATATATATATATATATATATATATATATATATATATATATATACATATATATATATATATATATATATATATATATATATATATATATATATATATATATATATATAATATATATATATATATTTATAGTCTTAGACTATATTCTTAGACTCATTCTCACCGATCAGTGTGAGGAATTCTTGAAACCTAGCAAAATTACATAATTTTCGTGGCACACCAAGGAGATAATGGCGGCACACACTTTGGGAATCACTACCCTATTTGTTTGTTTTTAGCCCATTCACGGCTTGGCGATTCCGGCTCTGAATGGTCACAATGTCGGGGTTCTCGGGCGCAGTAGCCGCGAGCCTAAGCTTTCCGCTCACTCACCCCGAGCGCCGGCCTTGACCAAATATCTTGTCGCCGGCGTCTAACGCAAAAACCATGAAATGTGTCAGCGTGAATGGGTTAAGCTTGTAAAATTGTAATCACAAGTTGGAATCAAAGGTAATTGGGGTCAGTTTAACTCACAATAAGGGTAAATTCAGTCACACAGTTTGTGTGCTTTAAACTTAACACATATTTGTAAACAACAGGCATTTTGCTTGCAAACTGTTTGGAGGCTTGTCTAGGCTGGCTTCATAATGCTTTTATGATATTATAACTGCTCAATATTATTTAGGAATTGGTTATTTTAATAGAGATTATATGTCTTCATTGTCCTCAAAAATATAAACAAGATTTGGGTAACCCTCTAGGTCTGGCTGCCTTAGACCTCCAGATAGTGTGCCGAAGCCTAGCCAAAAGGGTGATAATCCCTGGCCTAAATCTAGTTGCAGAGTAAGGCTATTGGAACCCTGGACTGGCTAATGGAAATAATGAAATATAAGACTCAATATTATTGTCCTCTTTTATAATCTCAATGATGATTTGAGGAGCTCTGTATGCTGAGACTTGTCCAGTTATAATTGATTTTATTTTGATAAAGGAAAGGAAGAATAATTTTTTATATTTTTTATATTGAGAGATAGTTTTGTGTACAATTCCTAACCTGTACAGATGTGAAGATTTTATTGTATTATTATTTATTCCATAAATGGATATATGACAAGGCTTTAAAATATATTCCTTCCACAGTAATATATACATATCTGTATAGGGACATCCAAGCAGATGCCATAATTTCCTCGTTACCAATGAAAAATCATTCCGCAGGCTCGTGGTCGCAATCCAGTGATAGTCAGCCCTTAGACCAAAGAAGCCAGGAGGAGCAGCACCCAGATGACAGCAGACTGAAAGGGAGCGAGAGCAAAGCGGGAAGCAGTACCACAGCGGCAGACAGTTCGGGGGCCGTGATAGAGGAGGAGATGGAGAAGATGCTCGGTGAATTGAGCTCCGAGGAGAGGCAGATGTTGGAGGAGGAGAATGCGCATCTTTATAAAGAACTCATGTCCAACCAGGAGGAGGTTCGACAGATCACCAGACAGGTGAGTGGAGAGGGAAGGATGAGCGAGTTCAAAGCTGCGGCATTAGAGATTTATTCTTTAGGGTTCAGTATCAGGTTTATTATGAATTTGTTTGATTTGTTATATATATATATATCTTTGATTTATTGTGTATTATTAATTAATAGGCTTTTCTGGATTCAAGCAGTTGAGAAAACATTTTATCATTTGATTAAACTCCCTTGTAAGAAGTGAATGAACTCAGTTCTAAGATGGTGATAACAACACAGGGTAACTTATTATAATGTGTTGGTATTTGTAATGCATTATATTTTGCAAAAAACAAAATAAAAATTGTGGTAAGGGAAAGTAATGAGGACCTGATAAGAAGTAATTAAGTTTATTTAATATTTTATAGAATTCTATAGGCAATACAGATATTTTATCTTCATTACACCTAATAGCCTAAAATAAACTCAACAAATATCAAAGACACCAAATGTTGATTTCTCACTGTAGGGTCCTATAGGTAATACAGAAATTAATATTGATATCACTAATTAATTTAACATACACTCAGAATATATCACTACTTAGAGGATAGTTACTTCAGTTTCTAGTCTGAGTCTTTTTCCTAAACCAACAGGTGGTAGAGTTAGGTCAGATGCAGAACATGTTATCAGAGAATGTTGACATCCAGGCGCATCAAATTGAGGAGATTCATGATACAATCTTGATGGCGACTGAAAATGTTCGGGAAGGTAATGAACAGGTATGTAATTTTTCTGTCTGCTTCGTTTATATGAAGGTTAAAATTTTGTCTTTTTATTTACAAAAGGATGTCTGCTTGAGATTTCTGTGACAAGGTAAATGTTTCAAGGTTTGTTAACCCAATCCCGACGGGCCCGGCGATAAGTGGCAACCCCCTACGCCGGGCCTATCCAATATTGCATCGGGAACGTCACACTGGTGTGTCGCCCCGTCATCAGGCATTTAGCCGTGTCACAGGTGTAACGCACCGTCATCATAGGGTTAAGGTGTGAAATTAACATTGATACTATTTTGCTGTGCTTCATACTTGCCTATGATGCATCAGATATTTGCTCTTAACTGGTAATGTTAGAAGGCTAATGGTAACTCTGTGTTATAGAGAATAGATAAGGATAAAGGTATACATAAAAATTAGAGACTGGAAAGGAAATTGATAATTTCACTTTCTCAATATAGTTTGGCAATACACTCTGTCTATTCATTTCATATTACTGATGATGAGTAAATAGATATGTCGTCTTTTTGTTTGACAGTATTTGTGTTATCATTCTTTGTACAATTTTGGATAACACATTATTTTGTGCATGATATTCTTATGGTTAGTTTTTTTTATATGTGACCCTATTTATTTTAGATTTTTCTAGGACTGCATTTTCCCATTGTTAATACGCTGCACAATAATAAGAATGAAAAATGATTATTAGAAAATTATAATAAGGATAATGAAAATTATTTCAGAAGCATAGATGAAATTGTGGAGAGAATAAAATGCTCTTATATTTGCCATTATGGTATTACTTTTCTCTTGTTTTATGGCACCTAAATGTCAATGTGGCTTCCCTTTTCCTATTCTTTCTGCTTATCAGTATTGTACAAATTAATTCTTTGTTCCCTAAGTC
>BOPN01000961.1:264137-269137 GCA_017312705.2 Penaeus japonicus
TTCCCTATTCACCCCTCTTCGTGCTCTTCCCTCTCCCTCCTCCTTTTCCTTCCTCTTCTTCCTTCTCCCTCGTACCCTCCATTCTCCCTCTTTCTTTTAAACACGTGTCCTCGTGCTCTTCCATAGCCCCTCCTCTTCCTCCTCCACCTCCTCCTTCTCCCTCTTCTCCACCCTCCCCCTTTTCTCCCCTCATTCCTCCCTTTCTTTCTGTTTCCCTCTTTCTTAACCCCCTTCCTTTTCTTCCCCCTTCTTTCTTAACCCCCCTCCTCCTTCTTCCCCCTCTTTCTTAACCCCCCTTCTCCCCCCTTCCTCTTGCTTCTTCTCCCCTCCCCCCTTCTTTGTATGCTTCCTTTCCCCTCCTCGTCCTCCCCCTCTCCCCCCTCCCCCTTCCTTCCTTGTGCGTTTCCTTTCCCCTCCTCGCCCTCCCCCTCTCCCCCCTCCCCCTTCCTTCCTTGTGCGCTTCCTTTCCCCTCCTCGCCCTCTCCCTCTCCCTCTCCCCCCTTCCCCTCCCCCCTCCCCAGCGCTCTGCAGCCGAAGGGGAAAAACAGCCAAACAGCCGCCCATCCATCTCAGGGCTGTCAATGGGAGATCCCCCCCCCCCCACCCCTCGTATGCAAGACTGCGTGGGGGAGATGGGAGAGTTGGGGGAGGTGGGGGAGGAGTGGGGTGGGTGGGGGAGAGGGGGATTACGCGCGTCTCTTGCGGCTGTTGATAGAAGTGTCGAATAGAGGAAGGGGAAGTGGGGGTGAGTGAGGCTGAAGGAGCAGAGTGGGGTGAAGGAAGTGGGGTTGAGGGGAGTGGGGTGAAGGGTGAGGGTGAGGGAGAAGGTGGGAGGGTGGGGGAGGAGGTGGAGTGGGGGTGAAGGGTGGGCAGGGAGTAAGGTGGAGGGATGTAGATGAAGGGGTGAGGGGTTGGAAAGAGGTGGAGGAAGGGGTGAGGGGTGGAGGGGGTGGAGGAAGGGGTGAGGGGTGGAGGGGGTGGAGGAAGGGGTGAGGGGTGGAGGGGTGGAGAGGGGTAGAGGAAGGGGTGAAGGGGTGAGGATGTGAGGAGAGAGGGAGAGGTGAAGAGGTGGGGAAAGAAGGGAATGAAGGGAAGTGGGCGTATGGCGGAAAAAGGGGGAAAAGGAGAGGAAGAGGGGAACTTGGAAAAAAATTGGGGGTGGAGGGGAAAGATCAAAGATAATAAACAGTAATAATAAGGTGAAATAAAAAGAGAAAAGAAGGGAGGAATAAAAGGGAAAGAAAGAAGGAAGAAGAAGATAAAGAAAGAAAAAAGAAGAAGGAAAAGGAAATGAGGGGAAAGAGAGAGAAAAAAGAAAAAATATGAAAAAAGAAATAGGGAAAGAAGGGAGAGGAAAAGATATAGAACGTGAAAGAGGAATTAATAGAGAAAGACAAAGAGACGAAATATAAATGAAAGGAGAAATGAAGGAAGGAGAACAAGAGGAAGAAGGGAAGAAGGGGCAGGAAATAAAAGGAAAGGAGAGATGGAAGAAAAGAAAGAAAGAGAAGGGAGAAGAAATCAAGGAGATGGGAAAGACCAATAAAAGGATTGGAAAGAGGAGAAGGAAAAGAGAAAGAACAGAATAAGGGATAAAAAGAGAAAGAAAGGAGAAGAAGAAAATGAAAGAAAAAAATGGAAAAGAAGAGGAATAAACGTGAGAAAGAGCGAGAGAAGAAAAACAAGAAAAAAGAGGGAGATGAGAATAAGGAATTTTAAAAAATGAGAGAAAAGAAAGAAAGAGACACGAAAAGAGTAGTAGAAGAAGAAGAATGGGAAGCCAAATAGAGGATTGGCGAAAGAGGGAAACAGAGGAAAGGGGGAAGAACGCAGAACGAAGGATTTAGGCAGAGTGCGTGACCCAACAACCGTAACGAGTCCCTTGTGGGGTCTCCGCCCCCCTTTCCCCTTACCCCCCCTTTTCTATCTCCCTCCGATAAGGGGAAAAGATACATACACAAAAAAAATAATCATGAATTATTTGTAAACGAAGAAAGGAGATAGAAAACGGAATAAGAGTCACTCCCGCCGTTTATGTCCGAAAATTCCGTGAACTCGTAATAAGAGCGCCTTGTGAACGCGGTTTATGGGCGATCGGCCTAGCGTGACCTGAGAACAGCGGCAGGGTGACGTCACCAGCGTGATGGATCACCCGGAAGACCCACGCAGATGCAACCCTTTCTACACCCCCCCCCCCTTTCCCTCCCTTCCTATACTGTATCTCCTCCCCCTCCCCCCTTATCCCCACATTCTACCCTTCCTGTATCTTTTCCCCTTTCGTACATCCTCCCTCTCTTTATCTCCCCCCCCCCTTTCTACACCCTCACTCTATCTCTCTCCTTCCTCCCCCCTCATTCCTACTCTTCTTTTATCTTCTCTCTTATCGTTCGTCTTCTTCTTCTTTATCTCTGTACCTTCTTTTCCGCTCCATCTCCATCCCTTCTGTATGCCCTCTATCTTCTTTTCCCCCTTTCCCCTTATTCTTGTCCTTTTCTTTTGCCCTTATGTCGTCTCTGTCTCCTCTATTTTCGTCCTCCCCTTTTTCTTCTTTCTCCCTCCCTGCTTCCCGATCTCTTCCTCCTCCTCTCTATTTCCCTTTCCCTTTCCTGCTTCTCTCTTCCCCCCTTCATCCCTCTGTCTTCTTCCTTTCTCTGTCTCCTTTCTCTTCCTCCTTCTCTTCCCATTTCCTCTCTCCTCCCTCTAGCTCTTCTTCATCTGTCCCTCCTTTCCCTTGTCCTTCTCCTCCTCCTCATCTTCATCCTTCGCTCCTTAAATATATATATATATATATATACATACATATATATATTATATATATATATATATATATATATATATATATATATATATATATATATATATATATATATATATATATATATGTATGTATATATATATATGTATATATATATATATATATATATATATATATATATATATATATATATATATATATATATATATATATATATATATATATATATATATATATATATATATATATATATATATATATATATATATATACATATATATATATATATATATATATATATATATATATATATATATATATATATATATATATATAATATATATATGTGTGTGTGTGTGTGTGTGTGTGTGTTTGTATACATATATTAGAAATGCTAATTATTTCTATAATATTATTGACCTATTTACTTTTTTTTATTTATTTATACTCAATTACTATTTCTTTCTGGAACGTGACCCACTGACATTTTAAAGAACCATCGTCAACAACCACTTAAGAACTATAACACCAGGGAATATTTTTTTATTTTTTATACAAGGTCTTTCTCTTTCCTAACCTATTTTCAGATTCCTCAAATAGTGTTCATTTTAGTGGATTTTTTTTTTCTTCTCGTCTCTTTTTCTTCTTGTTCTCTCCCTTTTTATCTTTCTTTTGGGATGTTCGGTTTCTGTTATAGTTAGGATTCAATATGGCTGGTGTTTGTCTTCCCTTGTGTCTCTTTCTGCATAGTTGTTAATCTGTCTTTATTTCATCCTCTCTTTCTCTCTCTCTCTCTCTCTCTCTCTCTCTCTATCACTTTCTGTTTCGGTTTTTCTCTCTCTCTCGCTTTCTCCCGTCCTCCCTCCCGCCCCCCCTCTCTCTATCTCTCTGTTTCTCTTTATCTCTCCCTTCCAATCTATCATCCTACGTCTGTATCTTTTCGTCGATCGTTCTCACTCTTTCCATATCCCTCACTCTTCTCATCTATCAATATCTATCACCAGTGTTTCCCCCTTTACCCCTTCTTCCTTCTACCTCCCCTTCTTCACCCTCATCCCTCCCTCTCTTCCTCCTCCTCCTCCTCATCCCTCCTTCCTTCCTCTACCTCCTTCCCTTTCTCCTTTCCTCCTCATCCCTCTCTCCTTTCTCTACCTCCCTCCCTTTCTCCCTTCCTCCTCATCCCTCCCTCTTCTACTCCTCCTCCTTCTCATCCCCCCTCCCTCTCTTCCTCATCATCATCCCTCCCCAACTCCTCTACCATCCTCCCTTTCTCCCTTCCTCCTCCCCATCCTCCTCATCCCTCCCTACCTCCTCTATTAGCCTCCCTCCCCTTCTTCCTCTTCCTCATTCCACCCTCCCTCTCTCCCTTCCTCCTCTTCATCCCTCCTTTCCTCATCCCCCTTTCCTCCAACCGCCATCGCCTCACTCACACTTCGGGTTGCCTCTGGGAAGGGTTTGTGATGGCGAAAGAAAGGAAAAAGAAAAGGTCTTTGATTGTTCTTTGTAGGGTTTGCATCGACATTTTTGAAGCGTCCGGAACGAAAGAAGCGAAACATATATTTCTCTTTTGTTTTATTTTCTATTTTGGATAACTTATGTTTCTATCCTCCGATATAGAAGACTATTCCTTTATTTGTTAGTTTTAGGGTTGATTTGGATTGTCTACAGCTAAACGTATTTTTTTTCTTCTCTATTTGTTTTTATTACAGACTAGATAGAAAACGCACAATCCCAACTCTTTTGTTTTGCTTTCCCGCGCGCGCCAAAAATAATCATATACTTGACAACCCTCTCCCTTCCCCCCACCCCCACACTACCCCCTTAAAGATTCACCCATACTAACCACAACAACAAACATCTTCACACGCACAGGCTGGGAGAGAGAAAAACATGTCTAGGCCTATATCTCCATAAATTATTCAGCTTTCGTCGCCATAGGCCGGCCAATAAACGAAAGTAACAGTATTCATCCTGGGGAGTTCTCGGAGGGTGGCCGTGACGTCACTGATGGATCACCTACAAGATGGCGGACGCGTGCGGGCCGAGGTCAGACCAGGTCACTGGGGGGAGAATATTGGGTTGTTGTGTTTGGATGTATGTATGTTTGTCTGTATATTGATTGTTTGTGTTTTTTCGAATGTCGATTTGTTTTTTTGTGCGTGGGAAATCTATGTTTTGAATGTGATTATATATCATCGACTACGTACTTGTAAAATTAATGGATTTTAATGTTATCATAAATGAA
>BOPN01000961.1:281637-286637 GCA_017312705.2 Penaeus japonicus
CCCCCCTTCCCTTGCCCCCCCCCCCCACTTTCTTACCTTAAGGGATGCCAATGATCAATATCACTTCCCTGACAGCTTACCACCCATACTGACGATCATATCAACGCCTTTTGTCACGGAGGAAGATTAATTAAGAAAAACCGACGACTCGCTATCTTGGGTCGCCATCTCTCTCTCTCTCTCTCTCTCTCTTGCTCTCTCTCTCTCTCTCTCTCTCTCTCTCTCTCTCTCTCTCTCTCTCTCTCTCTCTCTCTCTCTCTCTCTCTCTCTCTCTCTCTCTCTTGCTCGCTCTCTCTCTCTCTCTCTCTCTCTCTCTCTCTCTCTCTCTCTCTCTCTCTCTCTCTCTCTCTCTCTCTCTCTCTCTCTCTCTCTCTCTCTCTCTCTCTCTCTCTCTCTCTCTCTCTCTCTCTCTCTCTCTTGCTCGCTCTCTCTCTCTCTCTCCCTCTCTCTCTCTCTCTGTCTTTCCCTCCGTGTGTATTTCTTTCTCTCTTTTTTCTTTCTCTCTTTCTCTGTCTCTCTCTCTCTCTCTCTCTCTCTCTCTCTCTCTCTCTCTCTCTCTCTCTCTCTCTCTCTCTCTCGCTCTCTCTCTCTCTCTCTCGCTCTCTCTCTCTCTCTCTCTCTCTCTCTCTCTCTCTCTCTCTCTCTCTCTCTCTCTCTCTCTCTCTCTCTCTCTCTCTCTCTCTCTGTGTCTCTCCCTCTGTGCGTTTTTTTTTCTCTCTTTTTTCTCTCTCGTTCTCTCTCTCTCTCTCTCTCTCTCTCTCTTTCTCACCCTCTCACTCTCACTCTCTTTTTCTCTCTCTTTTTACATTTAATTTATCTCAGATAATGATACAAATTTGAATTGCTATATGACTAGAATTAACGACATCAGTATTAGCATCATTCGCAGCAACATGTTTTAGCAAAGGACGTTGCACATTTCCTACAGTAGCCGTTTGATTTATGGACCTGATTTGCTTTTTAAATTATTCATCAAACTTATTATCGACTGTTAGGAAAAGATAAAGAAAAAGAAAAAATAAATCTTTCATATAACAGGAGGGTAATTCTACAAACGAAGTGAAATACAAAGACAAGTTTCTTTCGACTTTCGATAACCTTTCAACACGAACGTCTATCTGTGGAGACATTCCGAATTCATCCGATTTTCCTAACCTAACAGATGCGGCCATTCTTGTCCCGTTGACATGTGTTTTAGGAGGAATTTTGACAGGTGTACTTTCCAGATGGAGTAATATATTCAGTTAATATCTCGAGCTCTCATTAATAATAACACGGATCTTTGGAAATATACTAATTCGACCTAATAAATATCAGTCAGTGACACTTGTTAAATAATCGATACCTAGGTTAGGTTTATGCTCGTTTCCCCGCTGTGTATATATATGTATGTTGTTGTGGAAAAATAGAGAGAAAAAATAAAACTGATGCAAGAATATGATTACGTGATCATTACATATGATAATGATAAGACAATGTAAAAAATGGGCTTTGATACAGTAATTAGCAATGTAAATTAACAGATCTTAATGACAGTGAGTAACGACGTGCGATTGATTTGATGATAAAAATTTCAACAACGAAAGTAACACGAATAAATAAGACTCAAACAGTTGCTTTTATGGCTGAATTTAATGTACTTTTCTAAATGATTTTATGTCCGTCTGGCTAACACGATCATTTAATTCAAAACTAAAACTGCAATAATGTTTGTTTTATGTTGTATGAAAACCCATTAGATTTATCAAGCTTTGTCGTTTTAGGTTTTGAATTTTCTAGTGTAGTTTAACTGAATTAAACTAGTGGTGAGATGTGTGTGTGCGTGTGTTTGTGTTTATGTGTGTTTGTGTGCGCGCGCTCTTGTGTATAAATCAATATGTGTTTATGTGTGTATGTGTGGATGTACATGTTGTATGTAAGCACGCACATAACCCTGCGTATCTGTTTATTCAAGTCAATATTAATCAACATCCTGTCACAAAGCATCCAGAACGTAGATAAGAGAACAGAAAAAAACAAGCAAAAATAAAAGCCTATCATCGAATAGGAACGAAAAAAGCAGACAGGAGATTACACAAAATAAGAAAGAAAGAACGAAAGAAAATAAAAAGAGCGATTAAGCACAAAACGTCTATCCTTTTATAAGATAACGAATTAAGTATATTGGAAGAGAATAATCGGCAATATTTAATGAAGTGAGTTGAGGTACATATATATTCATATAAAATTTATCAAGTCATAAAAAAAGGAAAAAAATAAAAGAAGATTTAGTGGAGTACGAAGTTTTATGATAATAAAAGCCATAACAGTGAAAAGATATATAACAATATCGTAAGATAACTAAGTTGATAAATAAATAACAACAAGTGATGATGCAAACGAACAAAAGGCAAACATAAAGGATGAAAGGTGGAGATAATAATGCAAAGAATAATCGGTCATCTATCATTAATTGGATACTAATTAAAACGGAATCATCATGCACAATCAGAATGCAAAGTTCATGACGAGTAACGTTCGTATACACTTGTAAATTGATATTTTTTTGCTTGTTAATGGAACATCTGACTTTATAACAGCTGTGCTTCGTTTTGTGCAGGGGAGATTTTTCGTTTGTGTGTGTATACTCATGTGCTACTGACAATCTCTCTCGTGCTCTCTATTCTCCTCCCTCTCTCACTTTCTATGTGTTTCTGTCTCTCTGTCTCTCTCTGGCTCTCTATTCTCCTCCCTCTCTCAGTCTCTATGTGCTTCTGTCTCTCTGTCTCTCTTTCGCTCTCCATTCTCCTCCCTCTCTCACTTTCTATGTGTTTCTGTCTCTCTGTCTTTCTCTCGCTCTCTATTCTCCCCCCTCTCTCACTCTCTCTGTGTTTCTGTCTCTCTGTCTCTCTCTCACTGTCTGTTCTCCTCCCTCTCTCACTCTCTCTGTGTTTCTGCCTCTCTTTCTCTCTCTCGCTCTCTATTCTCCTCCCTCTCTCACTCTCTCCGTGTTTCTGTCTCTCTGTCTCTCTCTCGCTCTCCATTCTCCTCCCTCTCTCACTCTCTATGTGTTTCTGTCTCTCTGTTTCTCTTTCGCTCTCTATTTTCCCCCCTCTCTCACTCTCTCCGTGTTTCTGTCTCTCTGTCTCTCCCTCGCTCTCTATTCTTCCCCCTCTCTCACTCCCTCTGTGTTTCTGTCTCTCTGTCTCTCTCTCCCTCTCTATTCTCCCCCCTCTCTCACTCTCTCTGTGTTTCTGTCTCTCTGTCTCTCTCTCTCACTTCTCTGTAACTCTCTCTCTCCGACTCTCTCTCTCTCTCTCTCTCTCTCTCTCTCTCTCTCTCTCTCTCTCTCTCTCTCTCTCTCTCTCTCTCTCTCTCTCTATCTATCTATCTCTCGCATACTCCCAACCCTCTCTCTCTCTAATAATGTGTGTGCGTGTGTGCGTATGTGTGTGTGTACTTGAGTATGTCTGTATATGCTTGTGATCGGTTCCCATTTGGCAATTTGATAGCGTGTACATGTGAATTTCTTTTTCTTAGTATTGTTTCAATTTCTGACTGCATTTGCAATCATTTACATACATGTGATCCACCATTCAAGTATGCGCGTACATAAATTATGGTTACAATGTACACACAAATTTAGCTTCCTGTCTGTAAAGATATGTACGATTTTTGTTTGTGTATCTTTGGTCGTTATTAACACTCATTACAAGCATATAACATGATATCTGATAAGATATATATTCTTTTAAATGTCGCTCAATCATCAAGGTCGTTGTGAAGTTCCTTGATAAGGCTGAATGGGGGGTAGGGGATGGGGATAGGGAAGGGAGAGGGGGTATAGAAGGTAGGAGAGGGAGGGGAGAGACAATGGGGAGGAGGAGAGGGATGTGGGGTGGGGGGGGGAAGGATTTGGGGTGGGGGGAAGGGAAGTGAAGGGGGGAGAAGTGGGGAAAGGGATGTGGGGAGGGGGAGGGGGATGGGGGTGGGGGAAAGGGATGTGGGGTGGAGAGAAGAGAAGTGAAGGGAGGGGGGAGAAGTGGGGAGGGGAAAGGGATGTGGGATTGGGGAGAGGGATGTGGGGTGGGGAAAATGGGAGGGGGGAGAAGTAGAGAGGGGAGGGGGAGAAGGGATGTAGGGTGGGGAGGTGAAAGGAAAGTGGGGAGAAGGAGTGGGGGAAAAGAAAATGTGGGGGGGGGGGGGGGTGGACGGAAAGTTGGAGAGAGAGAAGAAAGTGAGAAGGGGAAAAGGAATGTGTGGAGGGGAGGAGGAACGTGGAAAGATAGAGAGAAAGAAAGGGAAGTGATGAAAGGGAGAGGAACGTGGAAAGAGAGAGAGAAAGAAAGGGAAGTGATGAAAGGGAGAGGGACGTGGGTAGCAGGAGAGGTATTTGAGATGGGGGAGAGGGACGCGGAGAGTGGGAGAAGGAAGGAGGAAAGTGGGTACAGAGAGAGAGGTGGGCTAAGAGAAGGAGGACTGAGAGGGGGGTGGGTTACATCTGTCAATAATTGTATGGATAATCATTCACAAACACAGGCACAGGCAGATATAGACATCCACCCACACACAACCCACTCACACATACCCACCCTCACACACCTATTCTCATCCTCACAACTAAATACACATACACCCCCCCCACACACACACACAATCTCCCGTGTACATCCACACACACACACATCCACACAAACTCCCATGTACATTCACACACACACACACAATCTCCCGTGTACATCCAGACACACAGACAAACACACACACACACACACACACACAAACAACCTCCCGTGTACATCCAGATACACGCACAATCACCCCCCCCCTCTCCACACATACACAGAGACTCCCTTGTACATTCACACCCATGCACACACAAACTTCCGTGTACATCCAGACACACAGACAAACACACACACACACAAACTCCCGTGTACACCCAGACACACAGACACTCACACACAATCTCCCGTGTACATCCATACATACAGACAAACACACACACACAAACTCCTGTG
>BOPN01000961.1:301637-304137 GCA_017312705.2 Penaeus japonicus
TACAAATAAAAACGGCGGCTGAAATGACTACCTGTCGGGAGCTATTAGCTGACGTATCTATCACGCTTCCGGTAGATATAATGACGGAGAAATAGGGGGGTTGGGGAGGTGGGGTGGGTTTGGGGAGGTGGGGTGGGGTGGGGATGGGAGAGAGGGAGGTGGGGTGGGGTGGGGATAGGAGACGGGGTGTTTGAGGTGGAAGGTGGATTGTGTAGGTAGGTGGGGATGGGAGAGGGGGTGTTTGAGGTGAAAGGGTGGATTGTTTGGGGGGGGGGGGGAGGGGTGTTTGAGGTGGAAGGTGGATTGTGTGGTGGGGATGGGAAAGGGGGTGTTTGAGGTGGAAGGTGGATTGTGGGGGAGGGAAGGGAAGGGAGGGGGTGTTTGAGGTGGAGGGGTGTAGAAGGGGAAGGGGCGGTTTGAGGGTAAGGGGATGGGGGAAAGGAGGTAAGGGGAAGGAGGAAGGAAATGGGAGATAGGGGGAGGGAGGGGTGGTAGGGGGAGGGAGGGGTGGTAGGGGGAGGAGGGGGTGGTAAAGGGAGGGGAAGAGGAGGTGGGGCAGGGGTTCAGGAGATAGTCAGGGTAAGGGAGGGGGGTAAGGGGATAGGGAGGAAGAGGTAGGGGGGAGTAGGTAGATATATATATAGAGAGAGAGAAGCAGTAGATCTGGTTTCCTAGTAATGATTGGCAAAAAATTGATATCATACTTTACCCCCCCCTCTCCCTCCTCTCTTTATCTCTCAATCTCTCCCGCTCTCGCTCCCTCTCGCTCTAACTCCCTCCAGCTCTCCCTCCCTCCATCACTTCCTCCCTCCCTACCTCCCTCCCTCCCTCCCTCCCTCCCTCCATCACTCCCTTCCTCCATCACTCCCTCCCTCCCTCCCTCCTCCATCCCCCCTTCTCCCACTTCCTCCCCCTCTCACCTTCGCATCCAGGTAAGTGCCAATAATCGACAAGTTGCAACTCATCACCCGCAGATGACAAGACCATTGCAAGAAAACACAGACAAGCGAAACGAACCAACAGATGAGGGCACTAGTTCGACCCCTCCCCCCCCCCCCCCCCCCTCCCCGAGAAGAGAAAAAAAAGGAAAAAAAGGGAAAAAAAAGGAAAACATATTCCTGTGATACATCTTCGCGTTATTCTGCTGGTGATTTTTCTTTGACTGGCTGTCATTATGTTCTTCATCTTCTTCTGTTTCGTCTTCTTTTATTTCTTCTATACTTCCACCTCCTCCATCTTCTTCCTCCTTCTTCGTTTCCTTCACCTTTTTCCTTCTCCTTCTCCTTCTTCTTACTCCTACTCCTAGTCCTTCTTTTCCTCCTTCTTTTTCTTTTCCTTTTCCTCTTCCTCCACCTCCTCCTCTTTCCCCTCCTCCTCCTCCTCCTCCTCCTCCTCCTTCTCTTTCCCCTCCTCCTCCTCCCCCTCCTCCTCTTTCCCCTCTTCCTCCACCACCTCCTCTTCCCCCTCCTCCTCTTCCTCCTCCTCCTCCACCTCCTCCTCTTCCGCCTGCTCCTCCTCCTCCTCTTTCCCCCCCTCCTCCTCCTCCTCATTCTCTTCCCGGAATAACAAAGGAAGCCCCTACGGTTGGCTGCTTATCATGAAGTTGTTCTTTCTCGAAATTCGGTGTTTTATCTAAATAAGATTTCCCAACAGGTAAGACCGCCTCCCTCCCCCTTTCCCCCTCCCCCTCCCCCCCTCGCGTCTTGCAAGAAGGCAGGTGGGTATCTTCGGGACGAGAGATGGAATTAGTGCCAGAAAGGAAATCGGGATGCGAGGTTAGTGTCGTCTACTGGATTTTTATTATTGTTTTTTTTTCTTTTTTATCATTTTCTTTTTTTTTGTTTTGTTCATTCTCTCTTTATCCTTTTTTTTATTATCTGTCTATATGTTTGTTTGTCTGTGTCTTTGTCTCTGTTTCTGTTTATATTTATCTCTCTCTCTGTCTGTCTTTTTCTCTCTCTCTCTTTCTCTTTCATCCTCTCTCTCAGTAACCTTATCTCTCTCTCTCTCTCTCTCTCTCTCTCCCTCCCTCTCTTTCTTTTTCCTCTTTTTTAATGATTTTCACTCACTAATAACAACATACCTACTCACACTTATACATTTTCATATTAACTAACATGAATAGAATAACGGAAACAAAATACACCTCTTATCACGAATTAGATGTTCGAAAAAAAAAAAAGGTAATGAGTTACATTCACATGGTGTCCGTCCATCCGTATATCTGTGTCCACACGAATGAACGCACGATAATACACACACACACAACACACACACACACACACATACACACACGCACACTCACACACAAACACAAACACACACTACACACACATACATACACGCACACTCACACACAAACACAAACACACACACACACACGCACACACACACACACACAGAAAGAGAGAGAGAGAGAGAGAGAGAGAGAGAGAGAGAGAGAGAGAGAGAGAGAGAGAGAGAGAGAGAGAGAGAGAGAGAGAGAGAGAGAGAGAGAAAC
>BOPN01000961.1:321637-329137 GCA_017312705.2 Penaeus japonicus
CTTTTCTCTGTGTCTCTCCTTTTTATGCTAATGCTAGGATGAAAAAGGACTGAGTGAGTTTAACATTAATAATTTAACATCATGTATCTCACAATTTCACTTAACATCCAACACATATTAGATAATTATGCCACACTAACCGAAGCGTAATCCATCTTGTCGCTAAATCCGGGTTGTAAAACACACAAAAAAGAAAAAAAATCATAATAAAACAAACACGATATTCAATATGTACTTTATTGAAAAGCTCATTGTTCCAGAGTATGATTTACACTGATATGGCTGGAGAAGAAATGATAATAATAATAATAATGGCAATGGTAAAAACACAAGATTTACAAGATCTATGTACAAAACAACACCCCATCTTAATGTATACTTTGAGATATCAGCGCTTTCTTATATTAAGGTAGTCTTATGTACAGGTTTTTTCGTGTTCGTTTATGGGGGGAAAATCAGGTGAATGGAATGGAGAGGAAGAAGATGATGGCGGGGAAGAATGAGGGGGAGAGGTGAAGGATGATGAGGATGAAGAAGAAGGGGGGGGGGAGAAAAAAGGGAGGACAAAGAAGGAGAAGAAGAAGGAGAAGAAGAAGAAAGGAAGAACAAATAGACTAAGAGGAAAAGCCAAAACGGAGAAATTTTCTAGACAGCACGCAGATAAGACAAAAAAGTCATAGAAGAAAAGACAGTCAGGGGGAAAAAAAACAACAACAACAACAACACAATGAAGTGTGTTACAAAGAGCGTTACGTGATGCCAAATTAAACAAATATATTACATTATCTGAAACCACTAAGCCTTTACCGCAAGTAAGACATATACCACGACCGTTCTGGCATCAGTATTTTAAAGCACGACGGGTTCTTAGAAACATATGTGTTTATGATTATCGTTAATATTAATATTAATATCATATTCAGTGATAATATTACCAGGAAATACTTTATACAAAATATATACAAGTAGACACGCACACAGGAACGATATAGCAAAAATAAAACGCTCAATATAAGTTATGAAAAGAATTACTGTATTTCTCTCTCCTATGATAAAGTCCCTTCGATAAAATCCGCGACCTTGAATTTCACTTATTTGACTCTTATTATCTTGACGTCATATTGTTACCGATCTAATCGCATAATGACAACAACAACCCCCCTCCCTACCCTCCTCCACCCCTTACTCCTCCTTTGACCCTTTCCCTCCCCGACCCCATTCCCCTACTCCCATACCCCCCAAAAAAAAAAAAAAAAATCCTTTAAAGTGTTTGATTTTGTCTGATGGTGAGAGTGGATGGGGGTGGGAAAGGGGGAGCTAGGGAGGGGGGTGATAAGAGGGATAAAGGGGAGGGGTGTGAATGAAAGGAGGTGTTAAAGGTTGAGGGAATGGGGGTGGGGGGGAGGGATAGGACCAGCGATTGTGGAATGTATAATCGTTTGACAAAGTGTATGTTTCCTGTCCACACACAATTGTGATTATAAAAGCTTGTTGTAAACCCGATATTGGTTGCTCACCAACGTTATTTGCTAAATATTGAAGGCATCTGTTGTCTCTCTTTTATGATTGATTTTTTATTTCTCGTGGATTTGATTAAAAAAGAAATTGATATAAAAAATATTTGACTTTTATTTTTTTAAATTATCCATAACAACCAGAAAATTTCATACGCGAACTAATATTTTGGTTTTCATGTCACTCCCTTCACTGATTTATGTTCGAAGGATAGACATTATAAATAGTGCAAAGTATAGTGATTATAATTTCTTTATTGTATTTATAACATTCTTACTGTCATCATACCTTTAGAATTCTAAAAGTGTGATGACACGATAGTCAATAGATGAAGTCTTCCCCAGTTTGTAGTGACTGGCATCTTTATGGTCAAGGTTTAATAATGTGTGATGGATTTCCAGTGATTGATTGACATCAGATGCAATAATATCCACGAAGGAAAAAAAATGACGAGAAATAAAATAATATACTTAAATTATTACATAGCATTGAAAGGGGACATCCCTAATGCAGCCGACAATGCAGACAATATGGTATGTTTACCAGAAAAATATATTTATATGATATATACACATCCATCACTACATACATTACACTTTCAACTAATCCTCATGTCACCATATTCAAGACACCATAACTTCCCCACGGAGAGAATATTGCACATGAAGCCAGGGAAAGCCGGCGTCGCCTCCGCATTGTCCGTTTTCCTTGAATCTTTCCTTCTAACATTAGAAAAATAAGCCTCGAAGCTCAAGCCAGGAAGTCAAATGAAATGAAAAAAAAAGAATGATCTAATAGATTTCATCCCAGAAGAAGTCCGATAAGGAGAGGCAAATGATCTTGACATTCTGCAGCATGGCTTCTCCGGGGCGCTTCGTGTCGAGGGGAGAGCCATGCTGGCAGAGGGTCAGCGTGAAAGGTCGCAGCATGAAGTGATCAAATTCCCTGAGCTAGAAGAGTGATGATGACAGCCACCGCCGTGACGTCGCTAGAAGCCGAGGAGGTCCTGCAGCCACACCTGCAGGTCCTTCGGGCCCGACAGGATTAGTAGGTAGGCCGGGCGGATCCCCGAGGCGCCCCTGCCTTGCCACATCGCCCGGGGCCGCACCTGCCGCCCCTTCGTCGGCCGCCGTCACGGGGCCCGGGTCACCGGCGCCGCTCAGGACACGAAGAAGAGACGTTGCGAGTCGAAGAGTTGCACGCTGTTGCATCACAAGTTCGGTTCCGCGATCGACGGTAGCCCTTCGCAGGCCCGACGCCGCGCCGCCCGTACGGGGCCGAGCAGGGCCCTGGCGAGGGGCTTTGACGGGCGTGGGCGTGTCGAGGAGGCGGGCGGCGGGGGTGGTGGCCGCCTTCCGCTGCAGTGGCGTGCGTCTGACACTGGTGTAGGAGCCGCGGGCGGCCCGACGACGCGACTGCCAGCTATGATAAGAGGAACCCTGAGAACGTTTGGCAAACCCAGCGGCAGGCCCGGCGGCGGGGCTGCCGCGGGCGCCGCCCTCACCCTGCCACGGCGAGGCTCGGGGTTAAAGCTCATTCGGGCCGAGGCCCAAGGTGCCCTTACGAGGGGCTCTGGGTGGTGGCCGGCAGCGCCTGCGTCTTGGGCTTACTGGCGCTCGTGGGCACCTGCAGGGGCTGGGAGGCGCTGGTGCCGCTGCCGACGGAGCCCGGCGACTCGGGCTTGGCGGTGACGCCGCCGCCGCCGCCGCCGGTGGTCGTGCCGCCGGAGCCACTGGAGCCGCCGCCCGCGCTGCCGCTGTTGTTGGTCGTCGAGTCGGAGTCGTTGCTGTTCTCGCTGGGGGTGGACACGGTGGGGGGGTCCGGGGGGATGAGGCCCTCCTTCATGCGCTTCTTCTGCTTCATGCGGCGGTTCTGGAACCAGATCTTGACCTGCGTCTCGTTCAGCTGAAGGGCCGAAGCGATCTCGATGCGTCGCGCGCGCGTCAGGTACTTGTTGAAGTGGAATTCCTTCTCGAGCTCCGTCAGCTGCTTGGTGGTGAAGTTGGTGCGTCCCGTCCCGCCGCCGAAGCCGCCGTAGTCCGTCTTGGGCGCTGCGGAGGCAAAGGGAACACGTTAGGCAGGCAACACGACAGAGTGTAAAGTAAAACAAATGGATATCACTAAGGTAAAAAATGTGCTTTGTCATACTGTTAAAAAAGGATCCTGCTAAAAAGGCATATATGCAATGAACCACATATGCACTTTTATGCACACACACAAACACACACGCGCGGTCCCACGCGGTGGCAGAAACATCCATCCATCCATCCATCCATCCATCCATCCATCCATCCATCCATTCATCCAGCCAACCAGACAAACAGCCAGTCAGCCAGCCAGCCAAACAGACAGCCAGCCAGCCAGCCAGCCAAACAGACAGACAGACAGTCAGCCAGCCGAACAGACAGACAGACACACTCCCTCAGGAAAACCCCGACAAAAGCGGCAAGTCCACACGAAGGAACCGCCCTCCCTCCCTCCCACTCCCTCCCCCTCCACCCCCGAAACCACACACATTTAAATCAACTCCAAAAAGTCATTGAGGTCATTTAAATTAGATACCTAAACAAGAATCCTTGAGAAATACAAGAAATATACTGATAGTCATGTTCCCCCGCCTAACATCGATCACGGGAGCCAGCCCGGACGAGACTAGTGAACAATACGACTGTTTAAACTTGAGTGTGTTTCGCGCTCTCCGCCGGCGAGTGTAACCGATATGTGTTTGTCTCCTTTGTAATGCTCGTTGGTTAAACTCATTCGCTGTTTGGCTTGGCTTCACGCTATGACTCGCACTGTGAGCACTAGGGGAATCTTGGAGAAGTATTTTCACAGTAGTTTGCACGTTTGAGGAGCTTGCGCCTGGCGAGCTTCTTTTTTTTTTTTTTTTTTTTTTTTTTTGCCGTGATTCTTTTTTTCGTTTGTTTTTAAGAATTAGATTGGATTTAAATAATTATTTTTTCTAATTTCGTTTTTTTGGGGGGGAGATTTCATTATGTTTTTAGATTTAGAACGATTTAATTGCAGTCTTACTCTATATTTATTGGAATTACATAAACTAGAAGGACACGTTAGAAGATTTCGTAAGATTGTCTTTTGAAGATTTGAATGTTCTCTTTTTAATAGAATTACTGAACTAATTCTATTAATTCAAAAATATTCCTCTTCTTGACCTTCTCATCATCATTATCATAATCCTATCATCATAAGGAGGATATCAATATAATCATTTAGATATTATTAATATACTTATCATAAGTAAAAAAAAAAAAAAAAAAAAAAAAAAAAAAAAAAAAAAAAAAAAAAAAAAAAAAAATCAGCGTATGTAAAATAAACTAATTTTCAACATCGAATAATCCCACAAAGCGTAATTGATCACAAATATAAAAATCCATAATCCATCATGCATATAAACATTAAAACTATACATATATAAAAAATAGATATATAAAAGGAGATAGACAAAACCAAAAGGGGAGTTAAGAAAACAGCGCAGTGGAATAGTGTAAATAGATGACCGCTGGAAGATCAAGGGACACAAAGAAAGAGAGAAAGAAAAGAAAACAGGAGAAGCTAAAGAAGAAAATGAAGATAAAAGAGAAAAAAATGAGAATAAAAAAAGTAGAAAATAAATGAAAAAAAGGAATATGAGGAAATTTTAGGAAAAAGACGGAAAATGAAGAAATCAGAAAAGGATCAAGAATAAGAAAAAAACAACAACAGAAAAGGATAAAGTAGAAAAAAAAGGAAAAAAGAAGTAAAAAAAAAAAAAAGAAAAGGAAAGAAAGAAGAAGAAGAAAAACAAAGAAAAACAGAAGATACGAAAGGGGAGACGAAGAAAGCGGAATAATAATAAGAAAAAAATAAACAAAGAATAATAAGCAGAGAGAGGAAGAGGAAAGGGATATAAAAAGTGAGAAATAAGAAGAGAAGGAAAAGAGAATACAAAGAGGAGAGTAATCAAAAGTAGAGACTAAGAATAATAAGAATGATAAAAAAGACAAGAGGTAGATGAAATAAAACCAGAAGAATAAGAAGAGAAAATAAGAAAATAAGTTAAAAAATGGGAATAAAGAAATTTAAAACAAATCTTAAACAAAGAACGTCAAGAGGAAAGAAAGAAAACAAAAAAGATCTAAACAGAGACACCGGACCGGTAGTAGAGGAGGAGGGGGAGAAGGGGAAGAAGGGGGGAGGCAGAGAGAAGGGGGAGTGGTGCAGAGAGAAGGTGGGGGGATGGGAGAAAAGGGGAGGAAGTGGGATGGGAGAAGGGAGAAGGGAGGGGGTGGAGAAGAAGGTAGAGGAGGAGGGGAGAAGGGAGGAGAAGGAGGGGAGGAGGGGAAACGAGGAGAGGAGGAGGAGGAGGAGGAGGAGGAGGGGGGGGGGGGGGGGGGGGAGTTGGCTGAGGGTAATCTGCGAGTCTGTTTCGTCTGTCAAGCCAAGAGCTCTTGACTTGAGACTCTGGCACGAAGAACTGAAAGAGGCTGTCGGTGCGATGTGAGGGGACGAGTGAGGGGAGATGAGGGGGGAGAGGGAAGGGAAATGAGGGGGGAGAGGGAGGGGAGATGAGGGAGGGAGAGGGATGGGAGATGAGGGAACGAGTGAGGGGAGATGTGAGGGGAGAGGGAAGGGAGATGAGGTGGAGGAGAGGGAAGGGAGATGAGGGGGGAGAGGGTAGGGCGATAAGGGGGGAAGAGGAAGGAGATATAAAAGGAGGGGAGTGAAAGAGAGGGAATGCGAGATAGAGATAGATAGATAGAGAGAGAGAGAGAGAGAGAGAGAGAGAGAGAGAGAGAGAGAGAGAGAGAGAGAGAGAGAGAGAGAGAGAGAGAGAAAGAGAGAAAGAGAGAGAGAGAGAAAGAGAGAGAGAGAGAAAGAGAGATGGAGAGCAAGAGAAAAAGGGAGGTAAGGGAGGAAAAAGGCAGACGAGTGGGCGTGAAAGGGGAGATAAGGGGGGTGGGGGGAGAAAAGAAAGGAGGAGCGAAGGGGGAATTGAAGGGAAGACGAGAAGGAGAGACGAAAGAGGAGATATGTGGCAAGGGGGGAAGAAGGAAATAGGGAAGGAAATAAGAGGGGAAGGAGGGAAGTTGAGAAAGGAGAGAAAGGAAAGGAGGAAGAGAGGAGGAGAAGAAGAAAGAGGGCAGGGAGACGAGAGAGAGAGAGAGAGAGAGAGAGAGAGAGAGAGAGAGAGAGAGAGAGAGAGAGAGAGAGAGAGAGAGAGAGAGAGAGAGAGAGAGAGAAAGAGAGAGAGAAACATAAATGCCCATAATAATTCCATTCAATATACTTTTTCCGCTTCTTCCTCGTCTTTTATTAAACGGTTAACCTGTTTAATAAAAATCAGACGATTATCTTTATGCTTCTTTCCTAATCATTGGGATGGTCAGGAAGGTTTGTCTTCAACGTAGGCACAGCGATTAGAAAATCATATTGTTATGAATCAAATCGGAAGAGGAAGGAAAATAAAGAAATCAAGGGAAGAAGAAAGATTTAAAGGGATAATAGAACGTAAAGGATAGGGAAAAGGCACACACATACACACACATACGCTCTCTCTCTCATACACACACACACACACACACACACACATACACACACGCACGCACACACACGCAAACAAACACAAACATACACACTCTCTCTCATACACACACACACACATCCACACACAACCAACAAGCCATGCTTCAAGACACTCTCTATATTCCTCCATCTCGCCACAGCATCCCCGTAATAAAACATTTGTGTCGGCGGCGTGTTAGAGCCATTATGATAAGCTGTAACCAGAAACACAGCTGGTCCAACCTACCATTACCCTCTCGCATGCAAGATGTATAGGCTCTTGAACACTTTCTCTCGCCACAACAAGAAACACATGTAGTCCGCTCGCTGCTCTATATTTAGGGGTGGCGGCAACCTCGTCTAGCTCTTTGGGGGGGTGGGGGGTTGGGGGGTGGGGGGGAGAGGAAGAGGTGGGGGGGGGGG
>BOPN01000961.1:334137-349137 GCA_017312705.2 Penaeus japonicus
GTCTGCATATCATAACTCAAAGGTATATATGCACGTACGTATGTAGACGTGTGTGTATGTATGTATATAGAATAACGTGCACTGCCACCGCGACTAATTCTAAAATGTGCAAATTCCGAATTCTGATTAGCTCTCGACTTAACACGCTTCTCGCTTGTTACATATACGTTGGCGAACCCACTCATTCTTGCGGTCATTGAAAAAAAGAGAAAAAAAAGAGAAGGAAGATTAACTGTTGTTCGATTCTAGAATTTGAATTTCCTTTCTTTAATTTCTATTTTCTTGTATTCATGAAAAAAAGGTTATTATGGATACATGTCCCAAGCGTAATATTATTCCTCATACATAATACTTAATGTATAAAGAGTGAGAAGGAAAATAGAATTAAGGAAATACTTGAATTAGTCAAAGAAAAACAAAAACAAAAACAAAAAACACGAATAAACTCCGGTTCTCCCGCCAACATTTTGTCCCGAGCGAGCGAAGACAGACATTGTTTTTGTGGCGGAAACTGAGAGAAATTATCCATCATTTCCTAATGACATCAGTAACGCATTTTTGTACCTATAATACATCATTACTATCAACGACGTCGCGATAAGCCCCATCACGTCTATCCAAAGATGCTTCAGTGATAATGACGTTTGCGATATGAAGGAATTCGAGTAAGAAATAAGAGGGAAAATAGGTTAAATTTGTGGGCGATTATTAACACAAATTTGGAATACCCTTTCTGGCATCTCGATCGCCGGCCTATGATTGGCTGGCGGGCGGGCGAGGGCGGGACGAAGTGGGTTGAGAACTCGGCTGTAATTACTGGCAAGTTGTTCACCCATTTTGTTGTCCAGAATTGTGCAAGAAATTTGGGTACAAACTTATAGGGTATTTAGTTACGGTGTGTGACGAGGACCTATGCATAACCTTACTGTGTTTTTTTTTCGTGTTTTTTTTTTCTCTCACTAATGATCGCGTGTCAAAGGTTCGTTCACTGTATCTGTTCTAGTTAACGGGGGTATTGTAGAGAGTAGTCAAACAGATATCTAATTACTAGTATACACTTCCACACTATGTTTATCGCTGAAAATATTCATATACCTTATCTTTTTAAACGACCAGACCCCATAAACATTGAATAGAAACTAGGAGAAGGGGCGAGTTATTTTCACCGCAGCCAAATCCTCAGCCGCCAACGAGCGTGTCTAACCCGCGCAAAACTAGAACCACAGTGCATAGTGTTCGTGTTAGACAAACTACACCAACCGCATTACGTGCCACGCTTGGAGGATGAGTTATAATATTCTAATGATCACCCTTGCCCACACCGTCATCTGCGCTCGTCTTGCTCTTCGTTAATTCATACTGTGCAAATAACTCTCTCTCATTGAAAATTCTCTGTTGTTCTTTCCTTAATGATTGATAGCAATGATGATGATGGTGATACAGCATCGGGAGACTTGTTTATAGTATTCAAAACAGTTTTGTTTGGCGAAGAAGAGGGGATAATTTTGCTTTTGTAAACAAGTTCTTCATTTGGTGTGTTCTCTTTCTGTTGTAATTCCATGAAAGCAATAGCGAATTAAGATTCTTAGTGATATACACATAAGACGTTCCTAATGTTTTTCAACTACATATGTCTGATAAGCAACTGTCACGTTCTTTATTATTTTCTAAAGCTTTATTTCATCACTTATGCATCTATTTATTCATTTATTTATCCATTAAGTTTAGGTACGGTACTATTACAAATGATGAACAAGGCTTTTATCTCCGTTCGTCAGCTGTTGCAGGCAGAAAAGATTCAGAAGGCAAAACTATGATTGGCCGTTGCACATTGCAGTGATCTCCGCGATGACACAGATTTGCAAAGCTATTAACTGCTTGTAGGATTGGAGGACTTGCCTGAAATTTAATGGTAGTCTATATTGGTGTATTTATTTTGTATTAGCTTACTGGAATTAATTAAGAAAGTAGTTATGGCAGGTCCCAGTCAGTGAATGCCTTCCTGCCTTCCTTATCCGCTTCCTCCTCCTCTCTCCTTCCTTATCCTCATCTACCCAACTCTCATCCCCCCCCCTCCTTCCTTCCTTATCTTCTATCCCCCTCCCCCCTTCTTCCCTCTCTCCTTCCACTCCCTCCCAGCGGCACCAGAGGTCACTCACCAACTGCCAATAATTATGACGGACAGACATCCTGTATAATCTTAACAAGGAATGACACATCCACTTAGCACTGGCTTAGCAATCTCCACACCCGTACGAGGTCGCGGGATTGCAAGGTTGCAGAGAGGCAATGCGAACTTTGTCAAAGGATTCCCTCTCGAAAGCACGCTTCCTTCCGTAGCTATTCCAACGTGGAAGGAGTCTTCTTAAGGGGTGACTCTAGAAATCATTGTTGTCCTTCTTGTCAGATATAATGATTTATTTCCTTCCTTTTTTTTCTTGGGAAAGGGTTGAAATATTCACCCTTGCGTTCGCCATGACATACTGTGAAAACATAACATGATGGAGACGTGATATTGGCAATACTGGACGCGAAGGATGGGAGCATTGGTGATGATAGTGTAAATTACAGTGATGATGGATATGATGACACTGGTAATGCATTTTGAAGGAGAGCATTACGAGTGCTCTGATATCACGAACGAAAGAATAAGAGAGACGTAAAGCAATATTAACGAAATAATTCATAGCTGCCAGAAGGAGAGATTGGAAAAGAAATGTCTACCTATCTATCTGTCTATATCGGTGTATGTGTATATGTGTGTGTGTGTGTGTGTGTGTGTGTGTGTGTGTGTGTGTGTGTGTGTGTGTGTGTGTGCAGCGTTCGGACTTCTTCAAAGCAAACATTATCATATCCAAGCGCTTTACAAAATCACCCAAAAGCACACGGACAAGATCAGGTGCACTTAACACACAACCAAAACTCGACCACAGCGGCTCCGAACTCAACTTTGCTTCGTTATGCTAATTGTTATAATTTCTTGGACGTACACGTGATTTATGTACACTGTCATGCATACGAACTTCAAAAAAGTCTGTTCGTAATTGCAATGTGCGGTAGACTGTGTGGATTGCGTCGGCTGAGTGTTTTGTGGCGATAGTGCAGAATGCGTGGATTGAGTAGATTGTGCGAGTTAGGAGAGCTTGGGTTGTCAGCTGCCGCGATAAAGGTACGGCGAGAGGGTTGTGTGTGTAAAAGATATGTGTGTGCGTGTTCTGCTATCATTGTTTTTGTTTTTGTGTGTTCTTGTTTTGAAATGTAAGTGCATGTAAAGTTAAGACTTAACAGTCATTTCATTTCATTTCCTAATGATGTATTCAGCATAACCGATGGAAGTATTACCTTCTTCTGCTATAGAATCATCGTTAAATTTCAAGTACACCAAAACAAAGAAAGAAACGAACTAAGAAAGCTAATGACATCTTGTTCCGATAAAAAAAAAAAAAAAATCCCATACATTTAACTAACACGAAAAAGTGGGTCAGTCTTTGAACAAACAATGATTGAATTACGAATACAAACAATCACTCTGGTTCACAGTTCATCCGAGACAGCGAAATGGATGCTGTGATCTCAAGCCGACGACAAACACACTAAAGGTGTCTTGGCTCTTTCGTTTTCCTTTCTCTCTCTCTGTCTCGCTCTCTTTCTTTCTCTCTGTCTCGCTCTCATTCTTTCTCTCTGTCTCGCTCTCATTCTTTCTCTCTGTTTCTCTGTATCTCTCTCTCTCTCGCGCGCTCTCTCTCTCTCTGCCTCTGTCTCTGTCTTTCTCTCTTCCTCTCCCTCCTTCCTTCCTTCCCTCTTTCCCTCCTTCCCGTACCTTCACTCCCTTCCCGTCCCTCCTTCCCTCCCCTCCTCTCTCTCTCTCTTTTTAAATAAGCCTCTTGGCAGTTAGGGATGGTAATGCCGACATATTAGGGACTAACTATTTTTTTTTTTAGGTCCGTAGGCTCTTAAGGTCTAGCCTAACTCATTACACAACGCAGAGGAAGTCGTGGTATCACAAGTTAGTTTCTCTTACTAGTTCTCTCTTGTGGTGCTTTGCGTGTCTGGTGAGTATGCAAATATGATAAACCTTTTTAGATTTTGGGTTTTGTTAATTAATTCCATTTTTTTTTATTATGGATATAACACTGATAATAACTATTATAATTACTATCATCATCATCATAGTTTTTATCATCGTTATGATCAATATTATCACTATTATTATCTTTTTTTTATTATCATCAATACTATCATTATCATTTTCGTAATCACTATTATCATCATTATCATTACTATCGTTATCATTATCATTATCATCACCATCACTACCAATGCCAATACTCCTGATTATCATCATCCTTATTATCATATCATCATCTATTCAATCACTATCTCTCACCATAACCACCACCATCATCACCATCATCCAATACACCAAATGATTCAGTTAAAGACACCATGCCAACCGAGAGAGCACACGAATGAAATCAGCTGGACGCATTTCTCACTCTTCGGAACTGGACTAACACGAGAGCTAGTGTAACAGAATGATCTTTGATGCGAAGGCGATAGACCAGAGGGAGGAAGTAAATAAAAGCAGATTAATCAAACATTCACCAAAAGGGAAAGGTAAATATATAAATAAAAGAGTGGGGGGGGGAGGGGAAGGAAGGGTGAGAGTGGGGGGTGGGGATGGATAGGGTGGGGTGGAAGGAGGGAGAGAGGGAGAGAGGGAGAGAGGGAGAGAGAGAGAGAAAGAGAGAGAGAGAGAAAGAGAGAGAGAGAATGAGAGAGAGAGAAGAGAGAGAGAGAGAGAGAGAGAGAGAGAGAGAGAGAGAGAGAGAGAGAGAGAGAGAGAGAGAGAGAGAGAGAGAGAGAGAGAGAGAGAGAGAGAGAGAGAGAGAGAGAGAGGGAGAGAAAGAGAGAGAGAGAAAGAGTAGAAAGATAAACAGAGACAGTGAGAAAGAAAGAAAGAGAAAAATAAAAATAAAGAAGAGAACAAGAGAAAGACAGATAACGACAATAAAAATACGACAACAATAAGAATAAAAATGAAAAAGAAAAAAAGAAGAAAGCAAAGGAAAAGGGAAAACAAAAACCGAAATAAGCAAAAGCCAAAACGAATACAAGACACAACGGAATGAACAAAAGAGCAAGACCATGCGAGAGTAATAGTAATAAAGGACTCATGATGATTGACGCTATGGTGAGGGTACAAGATGCCAGCCTTCACCACACCCAACTTCTAATATAACACAACCTCCGCTAAATATCCGCTGGTGGATATTTAGTGCTGGTGGATCACAGTGCTGTCGAGGTGATGGTGAAGATTTCAGTGTTTGTGGGATTTATTTTCCTTTTTTTTTCTTTTTTTTTCTTATATTTTTCATGTGGTTCCTTTGGTCATTGATGTTGAGAGCATGTTTTTTTTTCTGTTTCTTTTAATATTTTGATGAGATTATGGTTATCGGTGTTTGTCTATTTACGAAGATTCTTTATCCAGAATGGCTGCGATTTCAAGAAAGCACTGGCGTACATGTGGTTACCATTTCCCGCTAAAAAGGATTATGAAATACGTGAATAACAGACCAAAATTAATAAAAAAAAAAAAAAAGCCTGATAAAATAAGATTACATAATTCCAAGTACGCACAAACCACTACGTCGAGGGAAGCCGCTCAAATGCGATAACAGCAGAGATAACGCATCTGTCACGACAAAAGGGAGATAACAAGAACTCGGAAAGTGTGACACGCTTATTGATGACAGTCTTCGTGCCATGCATGATGTCCCCAGCAGAGAGAGGAGGTGGTGCTCGGATCTTGTTAAAGACATGTTTGAGGGCTGTATTACTGAGTCAATTAAAAAGGTTAAGTGAATATTCATGGATGAATAGGTAGATAGATGGATGAAAGACAAAAAAGAGAAAGGGAGAGAGGGAAAGAGAGGGAAAGAGAGAGAGAGAGAGAGAGAGAGAGAGAGAGAGAGAGAGAGAGAGAGAGAGAGAGAGAGAGAGAGAGAGAGAGAGAGAGAGAAAGTTTACTACCATCATCCTCGTAGCGTCATCATCATCCCCTTACTATCTATATCAAGCCAGCATCACCGAACCATCTCCACGAAAGAAAGCAAAAAGAAAAAAAAAGAAAAGAAAAAAAAGAAAAAAATCATACGCGGGTGCCACCCACGATGAGCTCCTCCCTAGCGTCTTTCAACGCCCACTTACGCCCATTGAGCTCGAGCTCCGTCCAGCCATCACGCCCAGATTGGAGCCTTTTGAAGAGGACGCGAAAGTAGCCGTAATACGTGACAAGTGTTGTGTGATGATCTTTGTCTGGGAGGTGCTTTTGGCTGGCGTTTGTGGTGATGCGTGGTGATACGCTCATGCAAATGTAGAGATACAAGAAGTGCAAACATGCGCATATTATCATACCTATATGTCTATAAACACACACACACACACACACACACACACACACACACACACAAACACACACATAAATACAGCAAATCACACTGACAACCAAAACAAATAATAACGATAACCGAAAATAGATAACAATAATAACAATAATAATAACAATCATGACGATTATAACAATAATGATAATAATAATAGTGATGATAATAAAGATAAAAATTTAAACCAATCCCAAACATTTTCCTCTGAAGTCTATCACTCGCAACAGAAGAGCATCGCTTGGCAAAGCCATTAGGGTGGGTGGGACGCAAGCCAACGTGGTACCCCCCCCCTCACCCCTATCCCTACCTCTCCCCCTTCCCCTACCCCCTTCCCCTTCCCCTCCGTTCCCCCCTCCTACCTCCATCCTCCATCCTCCCTTCCCCCCTCCTACCTCCATCCTCCCTTCCCCTTTCCCTCCGTTCCTCCCTCCTACCTCCTACCTCCATCCTCCCTTCCCCTCCTCCTATCTCCATCCTCCCTTCCCCTCCTCCTACCTCCATCCTCCCTTCCCCCCTCCTCCTACCTCCACCCCCAGGCGCACAAGTGGACGCTGATCCCCCTTGTAGAGGTTCTGATCCCTTAAAATCACAGCAAGGAGGATCCATTACCGCCTTTCCATTGCTGATGACGAGATACAAGTCGGGGTGGATTGGTGGGGCGTGGGGGGGGGAGGAGGAGGGGGATTGGGGAGGATTGAGGGGGAGGAGGGGGATTGGAGAGGAGGGAAGGAGGAGGAGGATTGAGGAGGAGGGGGGGGGAGGATTGGAGAGGAGGGGGATTGGGGAGGAGGGGGAGGAGGAGGAGGAGGGGGAGGATTAAGGAGGAGGAGGGGGATTAAGGAGGAGGATTGAGGAGGAGGGAGGAGGAGGAGGGGGAGGTGGAGGAGGAGGGACGGAAAGGATTTAGGGGAAGAGAAGATGAAGGGGAGGAAGGAGGGGGAAGAAGGGTGGGGGCAGAGGGGGTATATCTAAAACGTCGATGGTTATGCATTAGAATAGAAAGAAAAAAAAAAAAAAACATAAAAAAAGAGAGAGAGAAAAAAAAGAAGAAGAAAAAGAACGTATTTCTTAAAAAGACAAATACAAAATAAAACAGAATAAAAAAGGAAAGTATATTTTAATCTTTTCGGTATTGATTCGACACGAAAAAAACACACGTCTTTTGAGGAAAATACAAACATGGCGGTTCGGAAGCCACACTCACGAGACTGTGCGTGACATTTGTAAGATTTCTCTTGCAGGATCGATAGTCGTTCGCTGTTTTCCCCTCGCTGGAGGTCGAGGGAACTCAAAATGTCGGACCGCTAAACACGTATCCAGGCCGTAAAATCTATCCACACACATGCACACACACACACACACACACGCACATACACACACACACACACACACACACATACACAGACACGCACGCGTAATGACAAACACAGACACATACACACAAACACCCAATCACAAACATAGACACAAACACACACACACACACACACACACACACACACACATACACACGTAATCACAAAGACAGATACAACACTTGCACATACACAGTCACAGGGACACATATATACGCACACATGTCCATTCACAAACACAGACACACAAGCACATAAACACACACACGCGCAACGAAAACATCAACATGCATCGAAACCCAACCAACACAATTTATATTTTCATTCCCATTATTATTAAAAAAAAAAAAAAAAAGACTTTTAGGCCTACAGATCTTTTAGCCTATTGACTCCTCCTATGAAGTTATAACTAGGCCTGAATTTTTGGGTGAAAAGTCCCCCCTTGGTGCTGTCAAAAGGATAATAGTAGTGGGGGGGGAGGACGCAAGATGGATCAGCCTCCGAGCTTTTATCCTTCCCTCCCTCGTCCAAGCGCGCCCTCCCGAGGCCTTCTCCTGCCGGCTGGACACTCCCCTCCTGACGGGGAGTTCTGGAGACTCTTCGGGCCCGATGAAAGCTCCCCTGCGTGATGGAGTGGGGGAGGGGGGCTGGGGGGGGCGAGAAAGGAGAATAGGGGGAAAATGGGAGAGAGAAGGAGGAAATTGGAAGAGAAAGGGAGGAAAATCGATGAGAGATGGAGAAGAGAAGGTCAGAATTGGTGAATAGAAGGAAAATGGAGATCATTGGAGAAAAGGAGAGAAGAAAAGAAAACGATGGATGAAAGATGGAAAAGAAAAAAAGAACGAAAATTGAGAATTTAGAGAAAATGGAGGAGAGGAGAAGAGAAAGCGATTCCGGGGAGGGGCAAGGAGGAGGGGGGAGGCGAGAGGAAAGAGGAGAATAGAAAGAAAATGATCGAGAGGAGGGAGAAAAGAAAAGAAGAAAAGATAAAATAGAAGAAAAGAGGAAATGGGAAATGAAGGGAAAACAATGGAAAGAGGGAATGGAAAGAGAAGGAAAATAGAGAAGATAAGAAGGGGAGAAGAGGGGATAAGAAGGAAAATAAACAGATAAATAGACGCAAGATAAAGATGAAAAAGAAGGAGACAGAATATGAAAAATAAGGGGAAGAAGGGGGAGATACGAAATAGAAGCAAATGAAAGAAAAAGAAAGTAGAAAAAAAGGAAACAAGAAAGATATAAAGAGGATTTTTCCTACAAAATGAATCAAATCTCTCTTTTTTGCTTTAATTTTTTTTCTTTCACATCGTCTAATAAAACTGAAAATAATCCGAAAGAGTCGACAACACTTTTGCCGTTATGTGAAAAGAGAAAGAGAGGGGGCAGGCGGGGAGAAATACAGGGAGGGAGAGGGGATTAGGGAGAGTGGGGGGAGGGGGTAAAAGGGAGGGGACATTTTCCCTCATTTTCGCCCTCTGCTCCGTTTTTCTTTGTGTTTCTGTCCACTGCTTTCAAAAAATGGACATGTTACATTTCCCAGGCATTGGCTCGTTACTGTACCCCCCCTTACCCCTCTTCTCCCTTACCCTCCCCTCCCCCCCCATCATCAGGCATTTTGTCCCCCCCTTCGTCTACCCCTCCTTTCCTCCCTTCCCCCAACCCATACCAACACTGCATTTTCCTCCTCTCCCTCCCTTCCTCCTCCTTCCCTCCCTCCCTTCTTCCCTCCCTCCCTCCCTTCTTCCCTCCTCCCCCCCTTCCCTCCCTCCCTCCCCCTCCACTTCAAAATGTATCTCACTTGCCTAAATCGGGTTAGAAAATGGTTTTTAGAATATCTAAAATCTAAAAGAAAAAAAAAATCAAATGAATTATGCTGTTTATCCGTAATAGCTTTAATACTCTGGAAAATTCTTAGTGCTATTAATGTAATATTACGCCTTGAAAAGCTAAGCGTCTTTTTTCTAATCCCGCTTTGAAAATATTTCATTTTACCTTCAGCTTACAAAAACAAAAGTTAAGAACACATGTCGGTTATCATACATATCTAGAAAGAGAGAGAGAGAAAAAAAGAAGAAATAAAACAACAGACTGAGAAAGAGAAAGAAACAGAAAAAAATAAAAAAGAACACCAAAAACGTAAAAAAAAAAAATAAATAAATAAATAAAATAAAAAATAAAAGAAAAGAAAATAGAAAATAGACATCAAATGCCTCTTTCTTAAAACCACCGAACTGGTTTTGCCGCCATGGGACTATGCAAGCTTGTCACGAACAGCTAGTGTCTGGAAGGAAGTCTGGAGGAGAAAGTTGAGGGTCGAGATGGGGAAGAAGAAGGAGAAGATGATGATGATGATGAATAAGGAGGATGATAATAGTGAGGAAGAAGAAGAAGATCAAGAGGGAAATGATGATGTAGAGGGAAAGGATGAAGACGAAGGAGAGGTAATTGTAATGATAGAGAGGCAGAGAGAGAGAGAAAGAGAAAGAGATAGAGAGAGATAGAGAAAGAGAGAGAGAGAGAGAGAGAGAGAGAGAGAGAGAGAGAGAGAGAGAGAGAGAGAGAGAGAGAGAGAGAGAGAGAGAGAGAGAGAGAGAGAGAGAGAGAGAGAGAGAGAGAGAGAGAGAGAGAGAGAGAGAGAGAGAGAGAGAGAGAGAGAGAGAGCCAGAGAGAGAGAGAGAGAGAGAGAGAGAGAGAGAGAGAGAGAGAGAGAGAGAGAGAGAGAGAGAGAGAGAGGGAGAGAGAGAGAGAGAGAGAGAGAGAGAGAGAGAGAGAGAGAGAGAGAGAGAGAGAGAGAGAGAGAGAGAGAGAGAGAGAGAGAGAGAAACAGACAGACACATAGAAAAAAAAACACGACACATATCACAAAAAGAATATAACAGATGGATAACACAAACAGTATAGGACATTTATTTTTAATCTTATTTTTTTTTCTAGACATCTTGTGGCGTTTTTCAGTCTTATTTTTTATTGGTTGAACTCAGTGATTTTGGAATTGGCTATTGATTCTGGATGGCGATTTGGAAAATTGTATGTTGTGAAGAAACAGCCTTTTCTCTGTTCGTCTCTCTCTCTTTCTCTCTGTTTCTGTCTGTCTCTTTCAATATCTGTGTCTCTCTGTCTATCTGTCTCTCTCATTTCTGTCTCTGCCTCTTTCAAATTCGATCTCTATCTCTCCTCCCTCTGTTGTCATATAATACACTTTCAATAACAAACCGAAATATAGATATGATCTGTATCATTTCTTATGATTGATGGAAATCGAAAAAAGAAAGAGAATTAGAAGAAGAAGAGGTAAAGGAGAAAAGGAAGAAGAAGAAAATTAGGAAATTGAAATAAGAAGAATAAGATGAAAAAGATGAAGAAGAAGAAGAAGAAGAAGAAGAAGAAGAAAGAGAAGAAGAAGGAGAAGGAGAAGAAGAAGAACAACAACAATGACAACAACAACACCAAGCAATAACACTTAAAAGAAAGCACAGTCTGCCTGAGGCAACGAAACTTCAGTCTCAAGGCGCACTCAATTTTCCTCAACTGATTTCTTAATTTTTTTTTCCAACCATTTTTCGAAAAATCTAAACTTGATAATACGTTTCATGACAGAGGAATGACGTGGATCCGATCAGTCTGATAACAACAGCTGAGCCATGATCAATGCTGACGTCACGAAGGGGCGACATGCATGCTGATGAGAAAGGCCATCCGGCGCATGACACTCGGTGCATGACACTCGGCGCATGGCACTCGGCGCATGGCACTCGGCGCATGGGACTCGGCGCTTGGACCACGAGGCATGGGACTCAGTGCATGGTATTCGGTGCATGGCATTTGAGACGGGATTCTTAATGCATGACATTCGGCGCATGACTGGATTAGGGAGAGTAATTTCAAGAGCCTTTGGGGTATGCATGAATATTGTAATTTTTGTTGATTTTGTAGGTATTATCATTCTAATTTTTATGATCGTTGTTATTTATATATCATTATTACTGTCATCATTAGTCTTTTTATCATTATCATTACTTTCATTATTGTTATCATCCTTATCATCATTATCGCTAGTATCATTGCCATTGTTATCATTATCATAATCTTTCTTATTATCATCATCCCCATCATCGTTGCCCTTATCATTATTATTATCATCATCATCATCATCATCATCATTATCCTTATTAATTATCCTGACAAAAATCACTTTTTCTTTCATCAGACCACTATCCTTCCTTCCCACCCCCCCTACCCACCTATCCCCATACTACCCTCCTCCCTCCCCCCTTCCCCCTTCCCGCCCACAGACACGAACAAAACCCACGGAAAGGATATGATACAATGAAGACACGATGACGGCGAATATCAAGCAACATCGAGCCCATAATGCAATAGGTGGGGGTGGGAGTGGGGGGGGGGGTGGGGGGTTGAGATGACGGGGGGGGGGGGGGGGCTGGGTGGAGGGTGCGGTCGGCAGCATTTGCAATTTGGAGAAATTAGAAGGGATAGGAAGTTGGGGTGGGGTGGGGTGGGGTGGGTGGGTTAGGGAGGGGGAGGGAGAGGGGGAGGGGGAGAGGTAGGAGAATGAAGGAACAAGAGGGGGAGGAAGAAGGGGAGGAGGAGGAAGGAGGAAGGAAGGGGAATGAGGAAGAGAGAAAGAGGAGGGGGAGGAGGGGGGAAAAGGGGGAAAAGAAGATTAGGGAGAAAGGGGAAAATGCGGATAATGGGATAAAAAAGGATTCTAGAACAATTAGAAAAAAGGGGGAGGGGAAGAGAATAAGGGAAAGAAGGGAGGGGGGGAAAGGTTGAAAGCGAAAAAAAAGCAAAATAAAGGTAGAGAGGAAATAAGAAAGGAGAAACGAAAAAAAAAAAAAAAAAAAAAAAGGGAGAAGAGCGAAAGGAAAAAAAATAAATCAGAGAAAGAAAAGAAAAGAAAAGAAAAGAGAAACGGATATAACAAGAAGGGGAAAAAAGCCAAAAGGATAAAAGGGGAGAAGTGAAAAGTGAAGAGGGCAAAGGGCAAAGGGGACGGGAGAGGGGAGAAAGGGAGAGGGGAGAAAGGGGGAAAGGGGAAGGAAGGTAAAAAGGTTTTGCGAATCCAGGGGAAGCCACCAAGCTGATCATGTCCCACCGTAAAACATTGGCAAACACGCCAACCCAAACATGGCATATTGATCCTCCTTCTCCTCCTCCTCCTTCTCCTCCTATTTTCTCTTCCTCCTCTTTTGCTTTTACTCCTCTTTTCTCTTCCTCCTCTTTTCATTTATTCCTCTTTCCTCTTCCTTCTAATTCCTTTTACTTCTCTTTCCTCTTCCTCCTATTTCCTTTTACTCCCCTTTCCTCTTTCTCCTCTTTCCTTTTACTTCTCTTTCCTCTTCCTCCTGCCTTTTTCTTCCCCCTCCTCCTCCTCTTGTTTGTCTGCCTGCATTTTTTCCTCCTCCTCCTCCTTCTTTTCCTCTTACTAATCCTCTTCATGTCTACCTACCTCTCTTTTCTTCCCATTCCTCTTCCTATTTCTCTTCCATCTCTATCTCCTCCACCATTTCCTCTCCATTTTCCTTCCCTCTTTCCTTCCACCATTTTCAAGTCTGATTGCATTCAATTGATGTTTCTATTTTTTTTAAACAGTTACGTCATTTGTATTGTGTCTTTTTTTCTATTTGTATCATTATTATTCATATATATATATATATATATATATATATATATATATATATATATATATATATATATATATATATATGTGTGTGTGTGTGTGTGTGTGTGTGTGTGTGTGTGTGTGTGTGTGTGTGTGTGTGTGTGTGTGTGTGTGTGTGTGTGTGTGTGTGTGTGTTTCTCTTTTTTTGTTACTGTATTTTCTTTTCGACTTTAAAATCCTGATAATAATAATTTCTATATCTATGTACTATCTACCCGTTTTCATCTCCTTGTCCGTCACTATTTTTGTTATCAGTATCAATAACAGCATAGAGAAAAACAGACGGATAGATAGTTAGATAAATAGATAGATAGATAGATAAAGAGAGAGAAAGAGAGAGACAGAGAGAGAGAGAGAGAAAGAGGGACCGCAGGAGTAACAAAATGCTTGTGTCACTCAGGCACACATTAACAATTTCCATTTTCTGCACCGGTCGAGTCGCAAGTTTTTTTTTCGTTTTTTTTTTGGGTGGGTGGGGGTGGGGGATGAGGGGGGGTGTTGTTGAAGAAGTTTCGCCGCGCTTAAATTCGTGGTACTTTTGCAGTGTTCTTGTTGTTTATTGTTTTATTTTAGAATTTATACCCCGTTTTTACTTTTTTTTCTTTTTTTTAATATTACTATTCGATCACGACTGTTGTCTTATTTCAATTTTTTCAATCAATATTCGGGGGAAAAATAATATAAAAATCAGAATCATGGTGGCAATAAACCCGAAATATTACCTATCCATTGAGTCATTTTCAAATCTTTGCCGCGAAAATATTTTCTCTCGAAAACAAAATGAAAGATGAAAGGTACGTGTCCATGTTACTATCGATCTCATAGACATCAGATACGTACCCTTGTAACTATTTTAAAAAATGTAATTGAACTTTAAAAAAATATGTGAATGTAAATATTTGTTTTACGAATTAATCATTAGCAGAGAAATGGTAAAGGGAATTATTTAAAGATAAAAAAATTATATTAAAATAGAAATGAAAATGATAATATGTGATACTTGGAATACCGGATTCATGAAGTGCAGTTCGTGCAGACGTGACAAGTGAGGCGAATGATAGAGAGGGAGAGAGAGAGAGAGAGAGAGAGAGAGAGAGAGAGAGAGAGAGAGAGAGAGAGAGAGAGAGAGAGAGAGAGAGAGAGAGAGAGAGAGAGAGAGAGAGAGAGAGAGAGAGAATAAATCTACAATCTATAAAAAAAAAATCACACACAAAATAAAGAAAAAATATACTTAAAAAAACACACAAAAAGCAACTAAAAACACGACTCCTTGACCAATGTAACACAGGCTTTTCGTACCAGCAGCAACCGCCCCGATTGAGTTACCTATCGTGTCAAGTCTATTTGTAATTCAAAAAGAACAAATGAAATTCAACACCATAAAGTATTGGGTACAGTCGCGAATACAGTGGCTGAGGGAGAGAGCGCTGCATGTAAAGCTGAGGAGGTGACAGAGAAGTAGAAGAAAGAGGGAGAGAAAGAATGGAAGGATTGATAGGAAATTGGAAAATAGTTA
>BOPN01000961.1:359137-364137 GCA_017312705.2 Penaeus japonicus
TATATATATATATATATATACATATATACACACATATTTATACTCTACAAGTTTATACTACGTAAGAACATATTCGTATTTTAAAAAAATAAAGAGAGAAAGAGAGAGAGAGAGAGAGAGAGAGAGAGAGAGAGAGAGAGAGAGAGAGAGAGAGAGAGAGAGAGAGAGAGAGAATAAAGAGAGAGAAGCAGACCAAGAGAACGCAAAAGGTAGATAAAGAAGCACAAAGGCAGACAGACAAACAGAGACACAACTAAAAGAGAAAGAAACAACCATAAAAACCCACCTCTACCCCCCCCTCCCCCCAACCCCAAAGAGCAAAAGCGGGACCCACGTAGCGCCACGGAGGGTCGTCTGAAAGAGTGCAAGCTCCTCCTTCTCTCGAGTCACACCATCAAGTCGATGAGGCCACCCACGCTCTTGAAGGGGGGAGGGGGAGGGGATAGGGTGGAAGGGAGGGAGTAGGGTGGGGAGGGGGCGCTGATGCTCCCTTGCAAGCCAGCCTCCTCTCCCCTTCCCCCTAACCCTCCCTTCTCCCTCTCCTTCCCTCTCGCTCTCTCCTGGTATCCCTTTCCCTGTCTCTCCCCATGTCCCCCTTCCAACGCCCCCCATCCCTATCACTCTCTTTCCCCCCCTCCCCTCCCACTCTCCCTCCCTTTCCCCCCTACCTACCCCTCTCCCTCTCTCCCTCCCACCCCCCCTACTCCCCCCTCAGCGGGTGTCTCTCGCCCCCCTTCACGAGGCTTGGCAGGAGCGACAGTGGATGCTGACCTAGTCATTAATCATGGCTCAGGGACAATTAGCCGGTCGTATTTTGACTTTCGGAATGGATACTTATTTACAAAGTGATGAATGTTGAAATGTTGCAAAGATTTGGGGGACGGATGGATTCGTGTGACTTTTTGGAAGGCGCGTCGAAGAAGTCTATGGGATGGATGGGTTGGATATAAGGGAGTGAGGGAGAGGAGCGGGTACGAAGGAAGGAAGGAAGGAAGGGAGAGGAGTGGGAGGGAAAGAAGAGAGAGAGAGGGAGAGATAGATAGATAAAAAAGATAGATAGATAGAGAGATAGATAGAGAGAGAGAGAGATTATGAGAGAGAGAGAGTATGAGAGAGAGAAAAAGAGATTATGAGAGACAAACAAACAGAGAGACAGAAAAAGAGAGAAAGAAAGAAAGGAAAAAAAGAAAGAAACACAGACAGACAGACAGATAGAGAAAACGAACACCAAAGATTCCCAGCGCAGAGAAAAGAGGAATTATAAATGATCCTAATTCCCAGGACGCCAAGAATCCCTGACTTCGGGAAATTAAGAAAATTATTGAATCAGACAAGAGAGACAAGCAAGCACAAGACAGACACATAAGCAGAGTGTCGAAATTCTTGAAAAATGATCAAGACTTCTTGCAATAATTTGGACGACCTGTATTGCACACGAGAGGCTGTGCAACATGGACTTCATGTCACGTTGAATGATCCTTGCAAGGGGGTTCTGATTAATCATGATGCATTATGTGCAATGCAAGGCGGAAGGACAAAATAGAAGCAGAAGATCGGATATTCAGTGATCAGACACAACAATTATGGATTGAGTTTAACAATCATGGGTTGAGTTTAACAATCATGGGTTGAGTTTAACAATCATGGGTTGAGTTTAACAATCATGGGTTGAGTTTAACAATTATGGATCGAGTTTAACAATTAAGGGTTGAGTTTAACAATTATGGATCGAGTTTAACAATTAAGGGTTGGGTTTAACAATTATGGATCGAGTTTAACAATTATGGATTAAATTTAATTATTATGGATTGCGTTTAACAATTATGGATTGAGTTTAACAATTATGGGTTGAGTTTAACAATTATAGAGTAAAGTTTAGTGCTGAAGAAACAATACTAAAAGTAGATATGTGATTTGAGTGGATGTGGCTTTGATGAGGAGCGGCGGCCACTTGAGTGGGAATGGCTGACTCGATTCAAGTTTTAACATTTAAGTTTAGCTTCTCACAAAGTGCAATATATCACCTGCGACTAAGTGATATTCACTCTTTCTTACATCTGACAAATGGTGAGAGAGGAGAGAGAGAAAAAAAAGAAAGAGAGACAGAGAGAGAGAGAGAGAGAGAGAAAGAAAGAAAGAGAGAGAGAGAGAGAGAGAGCAAAAGAAAGAGAGAGAGAGAGAGAGAGAGAGAGAGAGAGAGAGAGAGAGAGAGAGAGAGAGAGAGAGAGAGAAAGATAAAGAGAAAAAGAAAGAGAAAGATAAAGAGAAAAAGAAAAAGAGAGAGAGAAAGATAAAGAGAAAAAGAAAGAGAGAGAGAAACAGAAAAAAGATAAAACAACAGCAACACAAAAACGATAATCTAAGAATAATCAAGATCAACCGAGAATAAACACAAATAAATCCTTGTCTCGAGTCATCACGTATATCTTTCTCTCTTAATCCCCTCCTAATACACGTCTCCTGGGATTGCCAAGGCAACGCGATGAGATAAGATCCACAGATTCAAGAACACCACAAGCATTTACCTGCCAGCATCCCCCTCCTCCCTATCCCTGTCTCTACCCCCCTACCCCTACCCATCGCTCTATGCTTGCACGCCACTCACGCCTTCCTCTCCTTCTCCCGTGCATGTTCCTGGGGAGATGAGGCATCAAAAGAACCCGCTATCAGGGGTGATTAATGACTCCGGCACTCACCCCTGTCACAGTCCTGCCACCATCTTGAATCGTCACCCGGCGGGTCGCTCGCTCTCTCTTTCTCTCTCTCTCTCTATGTCTCTGTCTCTGGGATCCCTCCCCTCTTTCTCTTCTTTCTGTCTCTTTCTCTGTCTTTCTTTCTTCCTCTCTCTCTTTCTCTTTCTCTTTTTCTCGCTCTCTCTCTCTCTCTTCAGGCTTCCTCCTCTTCTCTCATCTTCCTCTACTTCTGTTCCTCCTCCTTCTCATCCCCTTCCTCCTCTTCCCCCGCACATATATATATATATATATATATATATACACATGTATATATATATTTATATATATATATTGTATATATATATGCATACATACATACATATACATATATATATATATATATATATATATATATATATATATATATATATATATATATCCATCTATCTATCTATCTCTATCTCTCGTTATGCTGCTTCGAAACACCTTCGCTTGCTTCGAAGTCGGGAAAAAAAATGATATTTGGAGAGAAAATTGATACGCCCACCTCCTGTTTAGCTTTTTTGCAAATCAAATCCGAGGGAAGAGAAGAGACAATAAGAAGAGAGGAAGAGAGAAGTAGAAAGGACAGTGAGAGAGGAGAAGGAAGGAGGGATAAGATGGAAGGAAGGAAAGGGAGGGAGGAGGAACTGTAGGAAGAGAGGGAGAAAAGAGAAGAAGAAGAAGGAGAGAGGAAGAAAGAGATAGGGAGAAAAAGAGAAGAAGAAGAAGAAGGAAAGAGGAAGAAAGAGACAGGAAAGAGAGAAGAAGGAGAGAGAGAGAGAGGTATAAGGAGGAAATATGAAGGGAAGACCCACCACTAACCCTAGGCCCACCCTAAGCCCACCCTACCCCCGCTTGGTTCCTCCATGATTAATGATTTACATGTCGACCTCGATTAATGAATGTCACCGCTTGCCCTCTTGACAGACCTGCTCCCGCGACCACTTTACACGGTGGTCAAAACTATGATGATAGGACACCCCCCCTACCCCCCTACCCCCCTACCTTCTCTTCCTTCCAACCCCTCCCCCCCCATTATTTGTCCTCTCTCTGCCTCCTCCCTCCCCCCCCCTTACCTTTATTTACCCTCCCCCCCTCTCCACCTATTTGTCTGCCATTTTTGAAAATCATGTTGAGAAAATTGTAGAGATCGAGGGTTGGGGGAAGGTTCAACAACGGAGGACAAAAGGAAGTGAAATAGGAAGAATGAGGAAGAAAGGGAAACAAGAAAGGGAATTAGAAGAATGTGGAGGAGGAGAATAAGAATAAGAATATAAAGAAAGAAGAAAGAATTAAAAGGACAAGAAGAAGAAAGAAGAAGAAGAGAAAGAAGAAGAAGAGGAAAAAGAAGCATAAGAAGAAGAAAAAGAAGAAGAGGAAAAAGAAGCAGAAGAAGAAGAAGAAGAGTAGAATGATAAAAAGAAAAAGAAAAAAAGGAAAACAAAAAAAGGACGAGAAAGAAGACAGGCACAAGTATCGAGAGGAAATAATGCCAGGATGATATAGGTACTCATGCCCTCCCATTGTCCCTCCTCCCCCTCCCTCTCCCCCTCCAATTCTCCGCTCCTCCGCGTGAATCGCAAAGAAGAGACCGCTAAAGAGGCCAGAGGGAGGGAGGGAGGGAGGGAGGGAGGGAAGGAGGGAAGGGGGAGTAAAAAAAAAACCTGAGGAGAAGAGAGGGGTCCCAAATAAAAGAGGGAGAAAAGGAGGAGGGAGAGACAGGAGATAATCACAACAAAGATACCTCCTGTCTCCCCCCCTCCTCCCCTCCCTCCCCCCTTCCCCCCCACTCTCCTACCAACGACGACAACACTTAATCATTCGTCGGACTACCACAAGATCAACAGAGGCGTCGCCATTATACGCTCGGCCCGACGGCGATTGGACACGAAATTTACGATCGCGCGGTGGAGGAGGTCGCGTGGTTGGGGGAGTGGGAGGGAGGGGGCGAGGAGGGGAGAGGAGGGGAGTGGGTGTAGAGGGGTGTGGGAGGAGTGAGGCGGGTGATGGGAGGGGTTGAGGTGGATGAGGAGGGGGTGATGGAGGTATGGTGGAGTAAAAAAAGAAGAGGTGAAAAAACAACAGGAAGAAGAAGAGATAAAAGCGAATTTATGACAAATGATTAAATGAAATCATTAGCTACTCTCTTCCCCATCCTTCCATCCACCTCACCCTCCTATCCTAGGCTATTCTCCATCTCACTCTCTCTCTCTTTCTCTCTCTCTCTCTCTCTCTCTCTCTCTCTCTCTCTCTCTCTCTCTCTCTCTCTCTCTCTCTCTCTCTCTC
>BOPN01000962.1:5000-22500 GCA_017312705.2 Penaeus japonicus
AATTCGGCATCGGTTTGAAAAATAGGTGTGTATAAAGATTTCAGCTCGTAAGTATATAACTTCGTTTAGGAAGATAAAAGCCTATATTGCATTGAGTGCTTATGAGTAATGTTTTTCTAGATTAAAAAAATATATTTTTTGAATCATTATACCTTGACTATCATGTGGTGAAATAACTTTTTAGTTCTTTAGGTATCGAAATGTTTGCTTTGACAGTTGTAACAATCTTCAAGCCATTATCGTACATCATACAATAATTTAGCCATTTTCATTTGATATTATTTAATAAGTCAGGCAAACCCTCAGCCCCTATAAGCATGTATAACATCTGGGCAGAGGATGGTAGGTAAAGAAGTAAAATTATAACCTAAATTGTATTTTATTGTCCTTCTTTTCTAGGATGACATAAGAAAGAACCTGCTGGCATAAACAGCTAAAACTGTACACAAGCCAAGACACTAACACCAAATGCTTCTACACACTGTTTATTTTCAGCTTTTGTTTTTATATCCAACAAGGATATGCCGTATGTAATAGAAGTTAGACAAATGCATGGGAAACTATTCAAGAATTCCTCATTAAACCCTTAAGGGACTGAAAGAAGCTGAACCTCACATTCATTTTGGTCATACTTTTATCCACTGCTGAATCACATGCACCCACATATATAAATATATATAAATATATATATAAATATAAATATATATACATATATTATATATATAATGAACAGCAAAACACTTCCCCTTATCTTAATCATCATATTCTTGTACAAAAAATACAGCCTTGATTTAAATCCACACAAGAATAAAATGATACAGAAGACTGTTGTACATTCTTTCATATAAATGGAGTACAAGGTCCAGATAACTGGGTTAGTTTACATATAATATATGCAAAATTATAAATAAGGACAAAAATAAAGTGGTTATATACAAACACAATTTGATTCTGGCAATTTCCAGACTGCTTGTTTCCAAGAATCTGTTGTCAAACGTTTCCTGCAATGTGATAGGCCAGCATTCTATGTGTAGTATCCATTCATACTATCCCTCCCAACTTTCCCTTCAGCTTTGTTGATATTTCAGATTGTTTAAGGTTTTCAGTTCAGAATACAGTTGCAGACATAATAGTCAATAAGTGTCTCATCTCATTTTGTGAAATCAAATTTCCCTGAATTTCATTTGAAGAGGATTTTTATGTTCTACAGAATGACCAAGCTAATAATTTCTGAAGGACAACAACAATGCTTTGATACAGTAATTGATAGTAAGTGAATGGACAGTCCAAAGAAAAATGATAATGTGCATCATATTTTGTGGAATGATAATTACAGATGGAGACTACATGAATCCTCTCACCATTATTGAATTTCAGTGACATAGGACACTGATTACATACCATAACTTTTATGTAACATATGTAAATTATTACTAAAATCATACTTAATGAATTAATTATTTCCATATTTAATTTCCTCATTTGCTTATATTACTTCAGTAAGGAAAGTATCCAAAAATATGTCCATTTACTTCAACATAGAAAAACAAAATATGTTGTCATTGTATTTGTTTGACAAAAATCTTGATTCCATTGTCTTACTAATCCATCCATGTGAAAGCTGTTTCAAGTGAAATGTGAGTTAGGACTGTCCAACAACCAAAATGTTACCACTGAGAGCTTAGGATGAAGTTACTCTACATTCTAGGTTAATGATTCTTACTGTAATGAGTGACACCTTAAATACCTCTCTTCATAACCCAAAGCTTTGTCAACCTATATTAAGTGTCCAGAATAGCCGAAGACTAATCAGATCTCATAAAGAAAAAAATCACTGAAAATACATATAAACTGTATCCAACATGTCAACTACAGGTCTACCTGCACATAGAGTTATTCAAAATAAAATAAAAAATGTCCGATATAAAAATGTAAAAAGAAGAAAAATATCTTATAGATTCCATACCCAAAAAGAAAGGCACGCACACACATACATGTATATTACTGTATATGAATGTATACACATGTATATGCATGGTATGTACACACATGCACTATCACTCCTCCAGCAACTCTAATTCTAAAATGAAACCTTAATGTTTCAATAACTTGTTAAGATTATATCTTGCTCACATCATTCTATCACAATATCAAAACAAAAGCATTCCCAGAGCTTGCCATTATATTCACCAGAATGTGTGATCGTCCAGGGACGAAATGAGAATTCATAGTCTATTTTGTCATAGGCACAATAAAATTAACACCTGTGTTTTTCATAAAATGTGTAAAATGTTCTAGAATTGAGTCGCAACAGAGTGAGGGCTATTTACTTTGCCTTCTTCACATCCACCAATTTTTTTCTCTATTCTGAATTGCAAATTTTACTGACCATTGAAAAGTAACGGAAGAAAAGTATGATTTATTAGTGAAGGAAATTAACCACAGTACTGAATTATCTATATTTGATTCCATATTGCAACTTCTTCTGGAGAAGAAAGGGTTTTACCGGAAAATCCCTAAACATACTTTCAACCTTTCACTAGAAACACAGGTATCCTGATTACTGCATTCGAGAGGTATGCCCTAAAAACCTGAAGTTCATCTTGCAATCCATTAAAAGCTTTTCAGAGACCAACACAGCTATTTGTTTTAGACTTTGCAACCTTCCTTAGGACCCAAACATTTGGCTGATGTTCTTATGCATACATTTATTTTCTGCTGGTTGTATACACACATTTTAATTTTTCTTCCAAGAGTAGAACATTTCCATGGGTTTATTCACTCTCCAGTATTTTTCATTGATTTGTTCTAATGTGAGTGAACCACCAACACCAATGTACTGGTCTGGAGTTGGAGCAATGTAGATACAGAAGTTATTGAGAGATGATGGGAGTTCTGTCTCTAGTTCACCTGTCCTATTTGCTAGGGTAAGCCGCATAGCCAGGTATTTGGAGAGGTGATCAACTGTAAATGATAATATATGTTAATATTTACAGCTTTCCCAGGAATATTTGTATTGCAGCTAAAACTAATTCTTATGTAAGAGCTGGAAAAAAAGATTCTTCATTACTGTAAAAAATCTAGATCAATTTGCAAACATTAGCTAACTATGTATAGCACCTATCAGGAGGGAAAGAAATGTTGCAGAAGAGAGAGGGCAGGATAAAGAAGAGAGAAGTTTACAGAAATTGGAAGTGAAAGGGAGAGTAGGAGGAATGAGTAGGAAATATAATTCAATGCAGTCACTTACTTGTAGCATTAGCTGTTGTCTTAATGTAACGTATTGAAGAGTCCTTCAATTCCCGTATCAATTCATTATCTTCATTCATCTCTAGTGGATGGGGTCTGAACACTAACTCGATCTCTCCTGACTCAATAGGTCCTTCAATCTCTTCACCGGGATTGCCGTCATTGCTTGAACCTGCACCGGACTCATTCTCTGAGGTTCTTCGGGGCTTTTTTACCCTGGGCCCTAGAGTTGATGAATTTGTGGCATTGGTGGAATTGTTGGGATTGGCTGTGGTTGCAGCACTGGTGTTTGTCGTGGTTGGTGTGTTGGGTTCACTGGGGGTTGGGGTGGAGGGTGCTGATGGGGTTGGGGTTGGGGTGGTCCCCTCCTCCTGCATGGATTTTCTGTTCTTCTGTCGGCTTTGGATCTGCAGCTTGATGCCCTCCTCTATGGAAGTGATTAAGGAAGCATGATTGTGGTTCTTGTTCAGCTTAGCAAACACTCTCTCTTGGTGCTGCTCATACTCATCACGGCTGGGGTAGATCTTAGATATGAGAGTGTCAAAGTTTGGGTCTGGTCGCAGCGATCTTTTGGACACAAGCTTTTTACGACACGTTGGGCATTCTTTGTTGCCAGATCTTAGTGCTGTGATGATGCATTCCTGGAACAATGATATTATTTTGTCATCAAACTATCACTGAGAACATACTGAACCAGTCTTAAAACAATTTTTTCAGTTACCATCATAGAAAAAAATGTCTGCACTCCTAAATTTGCAAAAAGTAAAGAACAAAAAAAGAGATACCTACAGTCACATAATAAAATTCACCACTGCATTTAACACAGCAGAACAGCACACACTTACCTGACAGAAGCGATGTAGGCACTCTTTTGTGGTCATAGTGTTCTTTAACATGTCCAAGCAGATGGGACACATGAGCTCAGAGTGGAGAGACCGTGGAGATACTGCAATTTCCGTACTGTCAGTGATGGCTTCCTGTGGGGTTCTGTGGAGCTCGTAGAGAGAGAGCTCCCATGTTTTGTTGACGGCACTTTGTTCTGTTGTAGTCATTTTGGCTGAAGTTTACTTTGAACTCTTTACAATGCAATATGCTTCTTCACAGAATGTCTGTAGCTCAACCAGTACACACCATTTTATGCACCTCCACAGAAATTATTGCCTTTTGAATTATGATTTTCAGGGTTGTCTAACCGGACATCAAAGCTGAAAAATTCAAGAAAAAAATTATTATTCAATACTTTATCCATGTTATCAAAATCTACCAGACATAAAACAACAAACTTTCTAGAATATACAGCATAACTAAAATCAATGATATCAGCTTATATCTGAGATAACAACATGTATAATACTATAGAACCTTACATAGTTTGTAAAACACGCCACAATTAATTTCCATCTTCAAAATATATACTGCATAAAAGTGAAATAACTTATCTCTTAGGTATCAATTCACTACAAAAGACCTAAATAAGCAACATTTCAATTCAACTGATACAATATATCATATATTTGAAATCTGACAAAAATACTATTAAACTAGTAAATAATTAACATCTAAGATATCTAAGATAACCTTGTAAATAAAATAAAATTAAAAAATAAATATATAAATATATTTTTTAATCTGTAGTAAATAATCAAACAATAATTCATCTTATCAAGATAAGCATGCCATCCATATGACAATATTATGCACAAATATGAAATAATACTTGTAGTAAATATTAACCAATACTGCATGTTAGCTGTCAACATGCCTTCAAAATGACAATATAATAAACATATGGTAGATGCTGCAACATTTATACAACCATTCTTTATTTTTCAATAAACCTTTCATTCTCACATTTATATTCTTGTTATACTTCCTAAATTCATTCATATTACAGTAGCATTAACTGCAGTAATTCAACCAATATTTTGATAAATCATGTAAAAAAATGGTATAGACTATTCTTTTATGTATCTATCTTCTTAAAAGTTTAGAATGCCATTTGCCTTGCTAAGTATAAGTTTTTTTTTACAGTTAATTTAGTAACAACAGCGGTTATAGTGGTGTAATAAAGTACCTGACATTTGGAGATTTTGGATCACTGTGTTATTTTGTTGTACTATGAGTGATGATGACAATTACAGTTATAATTACTATAATTTCCGTAATATTAAGTAAAATGGGATTGACCAAAAATCCAAAACCTAGATGGCACAATTTTCTCCTAGCAATAGCAGGGTAGAGAGCCTTGAATAGCACCCATCCATGGTCTTTAGCAAGCACTATCTTTAGAGAGCGATGGCGCACAGCAAGTTGCCGACCTTTCACAGGCAGAACATTAAGAGAAAAATGACTCAAACCATGCCTAGTGTCTACAATGTGCCCCTGTGCTAGTAGGGCTGCCTTGTATTGTGGCACTCTCAATTATCAGCACAGGCTTCCTTCCTCTTCCCTACCTCTTCATGTTATCTTTACTGTGTATGGTTATATTTTTCATATTTGTCCACAACAGTACACAAATACGAAAAAAATGAAGTTGATAATTTTCTCCAATAAAACAGAAATGCTTCTATCACACAAATATATAATTTAATGAGCTGATATAGACCCATTGCTACAATTTTAGTCGACTACAGCATTAATATGAGCAAGCAAATCTATCTCTGTCTGCAATGGGTTCAGCCAGGAGTTCCTAACCTGTGGTCTGCAAAGGTAGTACTGGGGGTCCATGAATTAAATTCAAAATTTCATATATATATAAGGATAAGAATAAACATATTAAGCCTGAAGTAAAGAACAAAGTATCAGCAATGCAGCATCAACCATGTCATTAATAAGATAAAGATAAAGTAATTTTTTTCTGTACTCTATTCATTTTATGTATATATATATATATATATTTTTTTTTTCCATGTTTTAATATTCAGTTACATATGTCCTTCTGTTGAGATGAATCTAGTAAGATAAGTTAGTTTCTAGTTTAATAAAGTCAGCTTGTCAAGTTGACAGACCTTTCAATATCCTGGGGTCTGTGGGAAAACTCATTTAACCCATTCACGCCAGGGCGATTCCGGCTTTGAATGGTCATAATGCCGGGGTTTTCGAACGCATAGGCCTAACGCCTCGGGATTCTCGGGCGCACTAGCTGCGAGCCTGGGCTGTCCGCTCGCTCACCCCGAGCGCCGGCCTTGGCCAAGTATCTCGTCAACACCGTCTGACGCAAAAACCACGAAATGTGTCAGCATGTCATCTGGCGCAAATGGGTCAAAGAACAGGGATCCTTGGTAGTAATAAGGTTGGGAACTACTGGCTTAAGCCCTGTCCCCACCTCTCATCATGCATCAAAGTTGGTTACTGGAGACCAATGAGTTACTGATCATTGTGATTACCAATGAAAATCATACTCCTAATCCACACATTGTTCAACACTGATTTATCTATTTCTCTAAAGATTTTTTTTTTACTGACACTCATACTCTGTAACCTACATACAAGCATGATCTTTTTTAAAGAGAGCTTGATGTTACTGTGAATAGACAGAACTATATCATAATCACACATATTATACACATCTGAACATTCTTCCCCAATTACATACTCATTCTATGCTGTTGAAAACTAAGCTAGTTTAATCTATACAACAATGCATAACAACTGACAATTTTACAACAGTACAAAACTTTAAAGCAAAACAAAGATGACTTATGACAAGTGACATGTTACTGATTTCACTTATGTTCCTTACAGAGATACCACACGCTAGAGTAAATTTCTGATGAAGTTATGTGCGTTGACAATAGGTGCCTCTATAGTTTTGTGACTATAAATGATAAATGTTACTGATACTCTACTGGAGGCTTTCAATAAGGGGCATTTTTCATGTAATTAACCCATTGTGGACAATAGGCAACAGTAAATGCTAAACAAGTTTTTTGCCTGAGAACAGGGGCAACCAATGGGTGTCAATAGTTGTCATGGCATATTTGATGTTAAGGGAGAGTGGATCACTGTGTCACTATTAGCTTTAGTTGAAAATCCCAAACATAGATGTCACCATTCTCTCCTAGCTCAAGCAGGAAAGAAAAAGTTGAAGAGTGGCCTTCCACAGTCTCTAACAAACACTATCTTCAGAGAGCAATGGCACACAGCAAGATGCCAACCTCTGGCTCTATAGTACCAGTGATGCAGGATGTGGAGGTAGATTGAGAAGAGGAAGTTGATCCAGACCATGTGCATTGTCTGCAATTTGACCCTTTACCAGAACGTTTGTTTTGTGATTTGGCAATTTCAGTCGGAAGCAGAGGTTTCTACTTCTTTCCCAACTCTTCATTTGTACTCATTAAGGATGGTTATTTTTTGTTTTTGTTTACAAAAGTGCACCAATAAAAAAAATAAAGTTGTTTTTTGTCTTTTAATAAAGCTGTAATACTTATATCACAATGACTATAAAGAACATATTTAACTGATATGGACCCTAAACTACAATTCTAGTCTACATTGAAAAAAGCTATCAGACACCACAGGATAGTAAAACACAAATATGGCTGTAATATTATAACAAGGCAATGAAAGATAGCGCAAAAATTCTCAATATGTTGGGGGAAGCTCCCTTGCTCTAAAATAAAACCCATCTTGGGTGATCCGAAGGTGCCACTAGTGCCCATCCTCATAACTAGTCAAGCAAATCCATTCCCTGTCCAAATTCACTTACTGTGATCAGAAGCTAACAATTATCAGTTCTACCTGAGAGTAGAGAGTTTTTGCCACAGCACCAGTTGGTATAGTAGCCAGTAGTGATATCTACCCAATAAATCTGCACGTCCTGCCTTACATTCTTTATGGGTACAAGTCTACTATTGTTAATACATTAGGAATATATATTCAAAAGAAAAGGTTCCCCTTATGGAACATCATTTTACAATTGTTTCCCATAACTTCTTCTCCTTTTCATCAAAAAAACAACTAAGTTTAAATTCTGTATTAATTTGTAGTACCTGCTGTACATGGTATAGTATACCAAGGGTAATAAATATCTAGTGTAAAGGATGCAGACATCTTTGAGGCCATTATATTGGGTTAGAATTAAGATTAACCCATTCACGACAGGGGCATTCCAGCCTTGCGTGTTACAATGCCATGGCTCTCGAACGCATAGGCCTAAATCAGTTAAAGAAACGATGCCGTATGACGTCACCCAGCGAACGGGCCCGTCCAGAGAGGGTTAAGACAAAAGACTATCTAACAAGGTTATGGTTAGAGTTACTATACATACTATAGTTCCAACAAAATCTACACAGAAATTTTGATATTCAAAATTTGGAGAAAAAAAAAAAATGCTGTTAGATGTGGGCATCTTGTCTAACACTCTTTAGTATATTCATTGAAAATCCTGACAATAATATACTTTGCACATTGTAAGATCTAATGGTCTGACAGTTTAATTATAATTTTTGATATAGATAGTGTATAAGGTAAACAGTACATAAAATCAAAAGATCAATCAATGCTATGACATTTTTTTCTATGACTGATTATTGCAAACTGAAACTTTAAAATTATTTATTTCACACTGACTATTAGCAATTACAATGGGACCTTCCTCTTATCACAATGGCCATGAGCAGTGTTTTAATGGATTAAAACTCTCCTGTAATTAAGTGGCAAACAGTGAGCCTCAATAATTACCTGACTGCCACAATCACTAGTTTTATCTTATTAATCTAATAACTTTCTATTTTCAATTCAAAACAATAAAGTCAATTAAAAAATTTCAAGAACTGTTTACCTTGTATTATATGTAGGTCTGAGACTGTAATTTTACATGTCTGACAAACTCATAACAATTTGCTCTGGTTACTGGATACACATTTTTTTCTTTCTTTTTTTGAATACTGAACCAACTAACCTAACTTACCTAAACCAAGCCTATAAGCCAAACCTAAAGTAATCCTAGTCATTAAATTGCTTCATGGTGGCTTCCTTTGCGCATAAGGGATAAAGAAATCAGAACTGTAGTAGTTAGTGCAAGTAAATCTTTCTAATTCACAAAGGCCTTCAAAATAGACTTATTTCTTGTAAATTCATTTGTTGTGTTTTAGCCAAATCTGCTTGAAAATTACCATTATCTATGATGAAAAGCCCATAATCCCAATTCCAATTCAGCAGTGGCATAATGTCAAGACATTGCCAAGATCTCCAGGAAAAAAAACTCCACAGAAACAAATATGCTAATTTACCCTCACTACATCCTATTCACATCAGAATAATGGCAGGAAAATAGAAACTAGTTTTTAAAAGGCGACTCTGCTGAGAGAGGGGCATTCACTCATATGATATGCATAAATAAGGTGGCTCAGGCTTTTGGAGTTGAGATTTACTGCCTTCTCTTACACGTCTCCTCGACATAAATCTATACTTCTCATCTTGGGGAGGCAAGGCTCTCCTAGATTCACATGTTCACAATTTTAGCACACAATTTTATCTATACTGTATAATTTGTAGTCTAAAACGTTAGACATTCACAATTTTTTTTCTGTTTATCTTACCATTATATCAACTGTTACTAATAAACTCTCAGTACTTTAAAGCCCTATGCTTTGAAAGTAACTACTGAATTTGAGAGCTGTTGACACAGTTCTTTCAATTATAAATTTAATTGGTAATTCAAAACTAGAGCTGGATAAAAAAAAAAAAACATTTTTAGTAAATATGTATTGTCATCAAAGCCCTCCCTTGGCTAGGGCAAACCTCATACTTCAATAAGGTTAGGTAGATAATTGGGTTATGATGTCGTACATCATTATTGCCTATTTTGCCAGATATCACTGAGCACCATGGTGTAAGTAATTCTGATCAACTGTAATCCCTGTATACAAAGTATGCCATGTGGCAGCCCCCAAATGGGGGTCACAGGGGGTACAGCCTACCACAGGTGGCATAAGGTACATTCAGAATAGTGCTGCATCACTAAATACCGCGATACCGGTATTGATGAATTCCTCTTACCTTCTACTATTCCTATATAATGAGCACGACCCACGATTCTACCCCTGTATGCCACAATATTGGTCCTGATAGCAGGGGAGGGCATTGGATCAAGGAATTTTGAGGGTAAATTAAGAATATTAGGTAATATGCACATAAATATGTCACTGTTACAATATATTGCAAATAGTGTATCAGTTGCATATAAATTATTACATAATAATATTCTTAACCCATTTGCGCCAGCTGACGTGCTGACACATTTCATGGTTTTTGGGTCAGATGCTGGCGACGAAATATTAGGTCAAGGCCGGCACTCTGGGTGAGCGAGTGGACAGCCCAGGCTCTCGACTAGTGCGCCCAAGAATCCTGAGGCATTAGGCTTATGCGATCAAAAACCCTGGCATTCCAACCATTTAGAGCAGGAATACCCACGGTGTGAATGGGTTAATTTACTCTACAATATGAATAGAAGAGGGTGGGAGGAATCCATGGTATTTAGCAGCACAGCCCTGTTCTGAATAAATATCAAACAGATGAATGTATGATGATAACATGAAACTCTACCACTGTCATAGTCGGCACCAAATGACACTCTACTAGCTCCCAAACAACCTTGAAATAACTCCCTGTAGACTATATACACAAGAAACATTATTTGTGTAATGCTACCATAATCTATCACAATTCTTAATCTTTTCTCATTATCTACCTTACTATTTCTGTATACCTAACACTCTGCCTCACATTCAGAGCCAATATAATTGCTGAAGTTTGTTTGCATTCACTACAACCATTTTATCTGCACAATATACATCAAAAGCAGTAAATTGATAAAAACTGTTAATATGCAGCTTTTGTATAGAATTATTATCTACTCATTTCTGTAACAAGTGGTATATCAACAGCATTATAATTCCAAACAAAAGGCCAAAGGTTAAAACTGCATTTCAAGACTTCGATGCTGAGCTTGTGACAGTACTATGTAGTGGTGAGTTATTACTACAATATACAATTTAACTATTCTGTAATTATCTTTTTAGTATGGATGTGCACCTGCTTTCAATTAGTGAAACTTTGATATCTCAAATCAAATGTTAGTTAAAATAGGCAGTCTAACTCACAGAAAACTTTAATACCTGAAGTATATCCATTCGAAAATAATTATAACAAATGTAAATATAATGTAATAACAACACCAAAACTCCGAGAGAAGAGTTAACCCAAGTTTCAAGATCGCACAAGATCTAGTTCCCACCTTTTTCCCTTCCTTAATGGCGATTCCCAGCGTAGCAACCTTCTTATCTGACTTCAGCTGCGTCTCGTACCCCCTAAACAAGCCGTCGCTATTCCTCTCTCTCGTCTCCCAAGAAGGTTTAATTTGGGAAGAAAATTGACCCTCCGGAGCGACGCGACTTTGTTTACTCCATGGACACTCGCCGAACTATAGATATTTGGACGTCACTTTAAGAGGGATCTGAGAGGAGATCCGATGCCACGTTATAGGATAGGAGTCGGGATACGCGAAGCTAGATTTTTTTTTGTTTTGAAACAAATGAGCGTCGGACGATTCTATACGGAATGGAAGGTAGTTGTGTTATTGTATGATTAATAAAGCTATGCGATAATTTAAAAGCCAGAAAATAATATCATCTTCATATTGGTTCAGAATTTTCGTTAAGATTTTATTAAGATCATATATAGCTGTTATCGCTGCATACTACAACTCCCAAGACTACTACTACTACTGCTCTGATACTACTACTACTGATACTATTACTATCAAAGCTGCAACTACTACCACCAATTTTCCAGCTTTACTACATCTGTTATGGTTAACAATAGAGCGATACTAATAATGATGGAATCAAAGAAAATTGTGATACTAATGGTAATGGTGATGCTGGTATTTATGTTTATGATAATAAATATGATGATGATGATGATGTTAACGATGATAATCATCATTAATTTAGTAACAACAACAATGCTAACAATGATTATAAATACATTACGTAGTATGGCTTAAATATACATTCATTTTGAAAGTACTATAAATCGCCTCAAAAAATCTAAATGGGGCAAAAAAAAAAAAAATTACATATATAAAAAAATAACATGTACCCGCCATATCAAAAATGGAAGGAGAAAGAGAATCGGAGAAAGACACATTAAAGATGTCGTCTACGTACAGAGTTAGAGAGTTTGATAATGCTAATGATGATTATGCTAGCTACTGTTACTGTTGCTATTAATACCTTTATTTAACTGAGGAATGATAACAATAACAATAATAATTCTAATAGAAATATAATTACTATTAGTAATAGTAACAGTAATAGTAGTAGTAACTATGATAAAAATTATAATAATGCTAATAGTAGTCGTACTAATCTTACTGGTAGTAATAGTAATGGTAATGATAATAGCGATATTAAAAATGATCACAACAATCATGATATAACAATAATAATAATGATAATAAAAACAACACTATTGGTAGTAGTAATAATAATAGTACTAATACTAACAGTAACGATGATGATGATGATGATGATGATAATGATACTAACAATAACGATGATTATCATTATGATGATGATGAGGAGGAGGAGGAAGAAGAGAAGGAGGAGGAAGAGGAGAAGGAGGAGGAGGAGGAGGAGGAGGATGACGATGATGATATTAACGATAATAATACTGATAATGATAGTAACAATAATAATAACAGTACCAACAACAATGATAATAATAAGAATGGTGTGATTAACCTAATAATGATAATACTAATAACCAGTTTGACAAATATAATGGAAATCTTCATTATAAATAAAAACTACAAAACTAATAAATGCAATAATGATAATGAACAAGTGATTATCACAACGTGAATAAGCGCGCGCGCGCGTGTGTGTGTGTGTAAATAAATGCACTTAAAGAAAACACGTTACAATGAGTGAATGTATGAACAGCCGCATGTCTTGGCGCGAATAATTGAAGTATAACATAAACCCCTTTGATTAATCATAACCCATCGTATGCCCTTAAAATGGCCATTAATACCATACGATATTATGTTCATGTATTGATTCCAATAAATATATGCAATATACATTGTTGAGTACCTGTGCCTATTAGCCTATCAAAAATAAGTGGAAGATAAGCCATAAAAAAATATTTTGCTTACTGCATCCATAGGGTAAGGCCTTCTCAAGTCATCTTCAGAGTTTGTACCTGACATTATAACTCAATGAAAGCACAGCAGAATTGAGTAGACTGCGCATGCGTAAGGTAAGGGCAATGCCATTAACGTATGCACACCAGTTTTGTAAGGTGTACTGAACAGTGTCCCTGAGTGTATATGTGGCTCTTATGCCCCCATATGGGAATGGGAATAGGATTAAAAAGTGAACAAAAGAAAGTTCACCCTTCTTCATTCACACACACACACACACATATGTATATATACATATATATATATATATATATATATATATATATACATATATATATATATATATATATATATATATACATACACACACACACACACACATATATATATATATATATATATATATATATATATATATATACATATATATATATATGTATGTATATATATATATATATATATATATATATATATATATATATGTACATATATATGTATGTATATATATATATATATATATATACATATATATATATATATATATATATATATATATATATATATATATATATATATATATGCATATATGTATGTGTGTGTGTGTATGTGTATATATGTGTGTACTTTATATACATATATCATAAATGTATATATATATATATATTCATATATACATATATATATATATAAATATGTAAATATATAGATATTTATATGTATATACTTTTTATACATACACACACAATATATATATATATGATATATATATATATAAATGAATAAATATATATATATATTTATATATATATATATATATATATATATATATATATATATATATATATATATATATATATATATATATACATATATATATATATATATATATATATATATATATATATATATATATATATATATATATATATATATACATACACACACCGCTGCTTCTTAGATTTTCTTGGTCTTGAAGTGTAGCGTCGCTTGACATTTTCTCTTATTTCTCCCATGATTATGGCACTCACACAAAACGTTTCTAACACATTTTGCCATTATCTTTATGTCTTTTCCTTTAAATCGCGTTGAAGTTATTGTTTTCGATTATTTATATGTAAAAGTATACGGCTCTCCCTCCTCGTCTTTATAATTTTATACCTCCGTCCTTACCCTTCCATGAATCAATTTATTTATCTAACTTTACACAAAATAGACATAAAAATATTCTAAGAATATCACACATGAAGCTTCAAAAGTATTCGACACAAAAGCAAGAAGCCACACTACAGGTTTCATTGATTACCCATTGTTTTCCTCTGAGGGTTCACTTCGATCACGAAACACCCAGTAAGACTCGTGGCTTTGAACTTTCGGTCATCCATTGGTCTCGAGACTGCCTCTTCCGTTACCCTGTCTTCTAAATAACCTTAGACTGTTAAAGTTGATGTCAATATAGAATATGTGTTGTTTTTCATACTGCTTTTATTTATTTTGGGTTCGTGTGGGATTTATAGCATTGGATTCCGGTGGTTTCTGCATTGGTTGTTTATTGCAGTTCAATTAGCAAAGGTAAATAGAGAGGCAAGACGTTTGACTGCGTTTGATCATTGGCTTCCCATTAATAATAGCGGATAAGCAAGACTGCAACTCCCTCCCGCACACTCCTTATCCTTCCTTTCTTTCATTCTTCTTTTTACCCGACTTTCTTTATTTCATTCCTTTCTCTTTTCTCTTTGTCCTACCTTCCCTCCCTCCCTCCTTCCTTTCTTTCAATCTCCTTTCTAACCATATTCTCTTTAATATTTAATTCTTGATTCTTTTCTCTTCGTTTCTCCTTTCTCTCTCTCTCTCTCTCCCTCTCTCTCTCTCTCCTCTCTCTCTCTCTCTCTCTCTCCCCCTCTCCCCCTCTCTCTCCCTTTCCCCCTCTCTCTCCCTCTCCCCCTCTCTCCTTCTCTCTCTCCCCCTCCCCCTCCCCCTTTCTCTCCCTCTCCCTCTCTCTCCCTCTTCCACTCTCTTTCCCTCTCCCCCCTCTCTCCCTATCTCTTCCTCTCCCCCTCTCTCTCCCTTTCACCCTCTCCCCCTCTCCCCCTCTCTCCCTCTTCCCCCCCTCCCACTCTCTCTCTCTCTCCCTCTCATTGTTTGCATGTTGCAGTGGAAATATCAGGGTGTAGAATGTGCATGTTGCGCGTAATGCCAGAGAGCGAGGCAGATAATCAGGTTCGTAGTAATATTCATTGTCAATGTCGTGCCAATGCCATGCCTTGGATTCTGAGATAATATTCTTGTAGTCGTAGTGTTTGCACGCTTACTTGTAATACATGCGGATTAAGATTTTTTTTCAAACAAGGTCGCTGTAATTATGCAGTAACAAATAACGGATGAGTAATATTCTTTGAAATTGTGTATGATATTTCCAAGCGGAAGAAATTGCACATTCCTAAACAACAAATTGATGCAATCCATAAACCTTAAAGATAACTCCAGTAAACACGGCCGTATATCAGCACAGTTAGTGTTCTGAATATATAAGTCGACCAAGGAAAGGAACTGGGCATAACATCCCGAGGCACAGCAGAAACAAAATCTATAACTGAGGTGAAGGTGATATTACCTTTGCTTACCTTACCTCAACATAATCTTATTTCAGTAAACAAGAGACTAACAGAAATCGAAACGAAAAAAACTTTAATATATTAATTCTATAAAAGCAACCATAAACAAGGAAGTGCACTGGGATTGACAGCTATTGTCTGCCGTCGCTTATGATAATGGCTCTTCTGTTTTACAATTAGTAAATAAGGGAAAATTGGTGATCGTCCCTTGCCAATGTGCGTCTGCTCTCACTTTATGTGCAATGGAAACGATTTTGGTGCAGGTTCACATAGTAATATGTATATATATATATATATATATATATAAATATATATATATATATTATATATGTATTATATATATATATCATATATATATATATATTATATATATATATATATATATATATATATATATATATATATATATATATTTGTTTTAATGTTTATTAGAACACTAATATGTATATAGTTACATGGACATTATTTTTGAAGGAAAGTGATAGTCATACAGAACTAGAACTACATAAGAGATAGGAGTTCTATCTCAAAATACTTTGTGTGTCCTAATGATAATGAACCTTATGATAATGGGAGAGTCACAAATTTTGTTGATTATTCTTGTTACTTCTACAGCTGTAGGGTTAGTCTTATTACTGAAACTCTTGCGCCATACATCATCATTTAATTATATAGCTTCCGTTATTGCTTGACTCGAGAAATATGGTTCCCTCAAGTGAACATTAATTTCCTCCAGACCTGCAACCATATAATCAACGGGGTACTCATACTCTTTTTATGGTTGCATATATCACGCATCTGTATATGTCGTATCATATAATCTTCAGTTTCTATACAGTTCTATCACTTATACTAAATATTTTCAGTTGAATCATCTATTTCTAACCTTCTCCCATTCCGCTCTACGCAGTGAATGAGGCAACTTATATATATGATCCTCGTGCAAATCATGCTAACGTGTGCATGGGTGACGAAGATGAATATTTAATGTACATAGCATGAACTGGCTCGTTTTCCCTTTTGTAGAGAGGGTCGGCGAAATCTCTAGAATACCCCCAGCTGCCTTTTATTCATGGAAATCAGTTTATCATTTTCGTGATAATGGTGAGATTCTACCATGCCCATCACCAGTACTAAGAAAACCGGAAATTCGAATTCACGATTGGCGTTGTGATTCTTGTGACACTGAACCTACGCGAGGGTGATAAGCGCAGCCGACGTGCTTGTAGTCAAATGTACATTTTTTGAGAAACTTTCCTTTTTTTCTCTCAGTGAAAAAAATAAAAATAAATGCAAAACTTCCATGCAGAGCTAATCTAATTAAATAAATTACAGTATGCTATTTTGAGAGGTGGGGATCAATCTATTTCCTGTCATGTGTTTGTTCGCCTAAACAAAGAACTTGGAGGTCACTCGTATGCGAACTCAGTAGGAATAAGAAAGTCACCCGTAATAGCGCTTTCGTGAACTTTCCCAGCAGAGTTCG